>NDGN011421055.1:0-42069 GCA_002564285.1 Tympanoctomys barrerae
AGGACAACTTTCCATACACTGAATTTGAAAGTGTTACTTAGATAGGTCTTCATAAAACTTGATATCATGTATAGGAGAAGTACAGGGCATGAAAGCAGTCCAAAGACTCTGCAATGTGACCGATGATTGTATTGGATGAAAGTGTTTGCATACATCCCTGCTAGTTCTAGACACATGAGCAGAGGATGACCTCACCACTTCATATGCGCCTGTGTGTGTATAGGTGTGTGTCTTGATCTATATGGCAGATGTCTAAGTGTTCACCTACTGAACCCAGTCTTGTCTCATTCTATCAGTCTTTTGGGTCATGAATGACCCAAGAAAGGGGGCATTGTAGAGATAGGTCAGTGGTGGCTTCTGGGGGGACCTGAGAGGAGGGAGGAAATCAGTTATAACAAGAAGGAGATTTCTCTTCTCCCAGGCTTACTCCAAGTCTCCTTGGATACCACATTTCCCATATGTGATGCTGGGAGGGTCTGCAGGAATGGGGCCCCAAGTCCTGTTAAACAGGGAAAGAGATCATCTCAGAGGAGGGTTCCTGTTGGGGACAGAATGTGTTGCCTAACTAGAATAGTTAATTCAGTGTCACACATGGCTGAGCACCTTTTTGTGTCCTGTGCATGCATGGTAGGAATTATGAGGAAGGCGGCAGTCACATGGAAGAGGGAGTTAATGGGATAAGGGAGGGGTGGGAAACATGGAGGCGCCCGATGAGGTAGTAAACAGGCTGAGGTTATGCCTCATGATGCCGTGCACACTTTGGGAAGACAGTCTCTCTTAAAGACACTGCTCTTATTTTCTCTAGAATCCTACATGCTTACTCTTATTGTGATTGTAGCCTCTCTTCCCACTCCTGTGACTTGAACTGGGGGCTCCACAGAGGCACAGGTCTGTGAGTTTTGGGCAGTGGTGTATGGCAAGTATTTAGATTGGTGTAAGGACCTAGCAGATGTTCAGTGAACATTTGGGGAATGAATCAATGGGTGGACATTTGTCAGAACCCCATGAAGCAGGATTGATGTAGGTCCGTGTCAAGGTGGCAATGACTCCCTGGGGCTTTACCACACCGAGAGCAGCATGTAATGAAAGCATCTTTCCCTTATTTGTCTTTGTGAGTCTACTGACATTGGAGGAAAGATGAAGAGCCTAGCCTGTGGGCCTATGAGATGCATGGACTTCCCCAGACTCCCAAAGGCCTTTCATAGGAAACCTTCCCTGTCTCTGCCCCTCACTGATGAATGTCCCAGCCAGTGTCTCCTTGTGGGCAGCACCCACGCTGCTCACACCTGCTAGCCAGCTGTGCTTGGCCTTTCCTACTGTGTGCACTCTGCTGTGCCCTGGGAAAAAAGCCAGAATTCTGGTTTAGTGCATAATTAAAGGCCTTCTTCTTTCTTCAGGTGTACCAATTTCTGACCCTAAACAGACGGGAAGACAGCCAAAGGGAACACAGAGAACTTTAGAATTATGTTGATCATTTCTAGGGCAGGTTTCATGTGCAGATAAATTGAGTCCATTTCAGATGGGTGGGACAATAGCCAGGCCAAAAGCATACTATAGTGGGCTCACTTGCCAGAGAACAGACAACTTCAGCCCCTCTTCTCTGGGGATCAGTCAGGGCCATCTCCGCTGAATAAGACCATGTTCCAAGAACTGTGGGGACAGAGAAGCTGGCCTTCCAGATCCTTGGTGTTCTGACCCAGCCTTGTCCCCCTGGCTCTCCTCAATGACCCCTGCTCCTGTAGGCCTCTGCCCCAAGGTTCTTTCACATATAATAGCATCTTCCCCCTCTCCTAGCCCTATCTTGTACCTGAGGACTCATGTTTTTTTTATTTGTCTCCCTCTGCTAAGAACATGTTTGACTGAGAAATACGACATGGGAACCCAACTGCTTTGTCAATACCAAGTACAAAATTGAAGCTAATTAAGTATGAAAATTAATTATGCCTTAAATAATTTCTGAGGGATCATAGAAATGAAGGTGGAAGGGGAACCCCCCTCAGAGAACGTGAGACTCAGATGAGATCTCAAGGAAGAACTTGGAACAGTTTCAAGATAGCAAGGTCTAGGCTGAATATCATTCTGTGGGTCTAGGAGCTGCACAGAGGATGGGCCCAGAGAGAGAGGTTTATGTTGAAGAAGAGATGGAAAAAACAAAGACAGAAACAGCCCGATTACCTTCCACGGCAGCAGCCTGCTCATCTGTCAGCTAAGCTAGTGGGCTTCCCCTGATCTGAGCATTGAAACCGACAAAGAGATTAATAAACCAAGTTCAAGGCTGAAAAAGGACAAGACCTGCAAAGAACTCAGTCAGTATCTGTTTAAATCTCAGAAACTGATTTGTAGGGGATGGGAGGAATTGGTCCTTGCTTATACCATGAGCATAAGCCATAGAAAATCACCTTGCTTTTAAGTAGGCACTCTGCCTCCATTGTCCCATCTGTAAAATGGTGAGAATATGATGTCTCCTTAGGCTTGCTTTGGTAAGAGGTCAAAGGAAGCTCTGAGAACTGGGCCTGGTGCGCAGTGACCACTTCATTCCCAGTCTCCTTCTTCTGTTATCATCATTATTGTCGCTATTATATGGAAACCCTGGATCTCTTAGTTTCCTGGCAGCAGATTCCCGGGCTCCTCCCTACCCTCATGGTCTTGGATTCTCAGCCTGCTCTATGGAGTTGTCCTTTTTTCTACTTCTGCATGTCAATGTGTGGCCAGGGTAGAATGGGATGCTTTTCTTCCCTGTAGGTGTGTGTTCTCCACAACGATATCCAGCCCCTCCCCACATGGATGCTGAATTAACTTCTAACATCTTCAGTGGCACAAACACAGCTGCTGACTCCCCCACTTTTGACCCCCAACAGGTTCATTACCCAGCAGTCCTCATTTTGACAATGGCATGGTGATTCACAAGCTGTTCCATTCCTAGTGTCCCCTAGGGTGCTTCTGGATTTTTCTCTCTCCCTTACTTCTCAAGCCTGATCCATCAGTCAGCCTAATTTATCCTACTTGTTCACGCTTCTCTTGTTCCTTCAGTGATTCCCACCTCAGCCTCAGTCACCAACACCACGGCCTCCAATTCTGCTACCTCCTTCTTGTGTTCCACTCTAATACCTCCCCACACAAAGCCAGAGGGACCGCCAACTAATTATACCGGATCAAGCCCAGTGACTTCTTATCACAATCAAAATTAAATCTAAATGGTTTTCCCCAGGTCATAAGCTGGGTGTAACCAGTCCTGGCACCATCTCCTGCTGCCACCTCCCACCTCTTACCTTCTCCTCTGCTGCGCCAGCCATGCCAGTCCCTGCACTTCCATGAGCTCACCCAGCTGCTCCTCCCCTGGGGCAGCAAGCTGTGCCTTCTGAGGATGTGTTCAGCACACAGCAATTACTGTCCACTCCTCCGGGGCCTTCCCTGGTCTTCCCATGTAGAAGAAGCAATCCATCCACTCACCTCTTATCATTCTATTTAATCATCTGCATTCACTTGTCTCCAAATAATAGTTTCTTGTTTATATATTTTCTTTCTTTCTTTCTTTCTTTCTTTCTTTCTTTCTTTCTTTCTTTCAGTACTGAGGATTGAACTCGGGACCTTGATCTTGCCAGGGTGCTTATGCTACTGAGCTATCTCCCCAGCTCATTGTTTATATATTTTATTTTTATCTTACAATATCCAGATACTGAAAGAAAGATTATATCTGTCCAAGTCACATCAATATCCTCAGTGCCCGTAACAGTACTTTGCACAGAGTAATACATGGTTAGTTACATGCATTCGTTGTAAGGAGCTCAGGTAAAGTAACTGAGTGAAAGTACATAAAGTTTGGGCCAGAACTAAGTTAAGACCCTGGTTATGACCACGGGACTCTATTCTGCTGCTTGTAACTTTGGTTATAGCTGGTTGACCTTGAACTTATCAATGACTCTGAGCCTTGATTTATTAATCTGTTAAATAGCAATACCACCTACCTTGTTGAATTTTATTAGTTGCACAAAATAATAAATGCATGGAAAATAGAGTGCCTTGGCCATTATGGGTCTCTAACAAACATTACTTATTTTTATTAACATTGGACCTCTGGATAGCAATGGAAATCAAAGCCTCAAGGCATTGAAGAGAAAGAATTAAGGGAAGAGAAGCTGTCCGCCCCTGGAGTCAATAAAAGGAAAGTGAGGGGAGAAAACACAACCTGTCACCCCTTCCCTGACCCCTCCCCACTGGTCACCCTTTCAAAATGCTGCTGTTGGCAGAACTCTTAAGATGTAAATTAAATAAATTTAATAATGCACCATAAATTTTGGTGCGTTCTAATGGGACTGGCATGGGTACTGATAAAGGCAATGAGAGGCAAGGTTATTGATATCTGTCTGTGGACCTCTGTGGGACTCAAGCCAGGGCTGTAGCAAGGATCCAGAAGTTGCATCAAGGCAATTGATTCTCTATCACCCTGGGAAGATGTGCACTCAGGGGAGCTGGCAGCTCAGCCAGCCAGAGCTTGTGCTACTGAAGCATGCAAATGGCTTGGCTCCCAGCACCACTGCCCTCCCTGCAAACCCGCAGGCCTCCAATCCAAGAGGTGCTTGGCACCTTGTATTTTTAGCCATGCAAATAATGAAAGAATAAACTAGGAGAGACAAGAATGTTTGGTGATATCTGGTGTCCCTGTGACATATTTTAGTTAAAGAGGAGATGATAGGGAGGCTGTGGGACACTGCCTGGGCTCACTGCATGTAGCCAGGCTATTTTAGAGTCTCAAGAAGAACAGAAAGCCCCTAAAAGGATCCAGTTGGAGATTCCAGGCTCAGCCTGCTGATATTCTCTGGGTTTTGTATGCCCCATCAATGCACAATGCTGCAGGATACGCAGAGCCCTGAGCCTACAATGTACCTAGACAGTTGTGTCTGTGTGCTGGCCATCTCCCCACTAGCATGGGTGGCCCCCAAGGCCAGTGGTTTTGTTGTATTCATTTACAGATGCTCATGGCCAGGCACAGTGCCAAGGTCACCCCACAATGCCTTGTGGAATGAATGAGCAGGTTTGGATAACAACATCTCTGGCTCTTGTCCTAAAAGATGAGACCTTGGCTTTGTGGTACAGAGAAATCTCTCTGAGAGCAGCAGGAAGGTGAGAATACTGCATAGGCAACTCAGGCAGGACTGGCCTTGAGATGAGGGAGAAGATACCGGTGTCATGTTAAAGTCAGCCAGTTCATGGTTCACAGGCAGCACTGTGAATCGCTCATGGCTGGAGAACACAAGGCCCCAGAGGCTTGCTGGTTGACCGTGAGATTTCCTTTGCTCTATCTGGTCCCAGCTCCTGATCCTCCCTGGGCTACTCAGTGGACAAAATGTGGGGTCTGCAAGGAACAAAGACATCTGGGGTCTTTAGCAGATTTAGCATTTTACTTGTCTATTCATTTGTTAGATTCAACTTTGCTCCAGGCTCAAGGATTTCCTAGGCTTCCTTATGCAATGAGACAATAAGCCTTCTTGTGGTTACTCAGTCAGTTTCCACTTCTTTTACTTCAGGTCACTTCCTCAGGCAGGGCTGGTTCTGAATTGTTTGGGCTGCAAGTGCTTTCTGCCGTAATCCACCCCCGGGCAGGGCTATTCCTTGTCCCTATCCCAGAATGCTCTAGAACCTCAATGTTCAGCGGAGCTAAGGGCTAATTTGATAGAAGCCATCAGGGTCCTTGTTACTGAATTTCAGAAGGTACTCATTAGAGGTTGCTTGTTCTCTATGAGACACCTGCTTTCTTATCTTGCTAATGGTGGAAACTGGGGGAGGGAGAGAGCTGTGCACTATGGCCCATCTAATTTAATTTATAACTTGTGTCACAGCAGCAATTAATGTGCATCATTTACATTTCTTCTTAACACTTTCCCCGAAGCCTAAGCATCTGAGGTGGTTGGTGTGCTTGTGCCTGGCTTCTTGGAAGGTTTTCACATTTTCTGGGGAAGGGGATATGGGTATGTGGGGATTCTGGCAGCAGCAGATGGGGAGGGATGGGCTGTCTTCAACCTGAGCCATATGGGACGCATCTCACTTGAAACCCAGGATCCTGATAGGAGCATCTGTCTCACACTGTCTGCGGCTCATGTTTTCTTGGTGTAGGGGAGCAGGGCACTCGCTCAAGATTCAGTACCCAGTTTTGGGAAGAAAGGAAGGAGCATGGGAGAGAAAGCTGCATGTGAAGTCTTGGCACCTCATGTTTCTTGTTCATTTGGGGCTCATCATGGTTTGTCTACACCTAGAGAAGTTCAGAGACGAGGAAGAGGTAAACTGGAACTTGCTGGGAGGAAAAGGGAACCTGAACATCAGGGAAGGAAGGAAGATGTTTTCTTTTGAATGCTATGCTCCTTCCACTATAGCATGATTACTTTTGTATAAAGAATTCAAAAGACTCATATAGGTTGAGATTTTGGAGAAATAAGCATTTGTAAGAAGACTATAATGATGGAGTAAAGATGGGCAGCAGAGGACAGAGAAGGCAGACTGGTCCTTAAAAGATGCAGACATTGGGCTGGGGCTATAGCTCTGTGTGCAGTGCCTTCCTGGCAAGTACAAGTCCTGAGTTTGATTCCTGGTATCAAAACATAAAACAAAAGACACAGACCGTATGAATCAGGTTCTAAGATGTTAAGAAATTTCAAGAGAGATGCTGCTTGTCAGGGGAAATGGTGATGTTTTTCTCTCCTCTGCTAAACACCTGGGCATGGGGAGAGACAGGGCTGATGCCAGGGGAGAAAAGAGACAGGGACTAGAGCAGGCAGAGCCAAACCCAGGAGGGCTCTGTGACATCGTAAGGCTTAGCCCCTGCCATGGTACCCTGAGAATGTCTGGGATGATCATGGATGGAACTGTGGTCCATCATTCTTTGTCCCACTCCTGGAAGAGAAAAGGAATCAAGGATCCTTAGTGACACATGTCGCAAATGAGCATGACAAGTGCAGAATGTCAGAAACTCTGTGTTTGTATACGACCTTCAAATTAATGTTTGGTGTGCATATTACTTATGTTTTCTGTGACACTTCTTGATGACTGTGTTAAGAGTGTTGTTGGTCTCATATTTTAAATATTCCCAGGTGTCCTTGGAAAGCAGGAGTAGTAAGCGATATTTCACAAAAATAATTCCCCAAAGGATTCCATGAGTACTAGATCAATATCTGAATATGAAAAACTCTGTGTGTGTGTGTGTGTGTGTGTGTGTGCGTGCGTGCGCCGACATGGGTGTACATGTGTGATCAATACTGAGATTAAGTCCTGTACCTAGTGGTAACAAGTTTCTCGAGAAAGAGCCCTTAGCACTGATAATTCCTTCACTGACTGATGTGCATTATTTCTCATTTCTTCAGGTCCAAATGAAATCTGAGAAATATAAGTGAACCTTAGTGGCAGGGGCAATAAAGAAATGAGAGCTAACAAAAAAAGGAAATTTGTTGATGTAAAACAAATAAAAGATATGTTCATGTCTTCCTACTGAAGTAACTGTGGAATTTTGCAGATGGCTATGGAGATGACTGGAGGGCTGGACTGGTACAGGGAAGAGCTATTGCTTAGATACATACAGTGGGAAGGTATCCCTAGTCCTAAGGCATAGACTTGTTCCTTTACAAACGCAGCCTCTGATTTTGTCCTTTTCATCCCCAAGGACATCCACTGGAAAGAATGTTGACCGCAGTACAAGGTCATGGGAAGAATGAAACTTTTGGACCCAACAGAGGTCAAACCTATGAATTGAGCCTTATTGCCACAGTTTTTATAGCCAGTAGAATCAACCATCCAGACAATGTAGGAAACTGGGCTTCAGTGTGACATGTGATCTAGTGCTCAATAAGTAGTGTTTCAACACATGAATGAGCTGTTCTTCAGACAAACACATTGTGGTGGACAAAGGTCAGGAGCTAGTTACAGGATTTGTGATTTATCATAAGATAGTCAGTGAAATTTCAATGCCTTGACAAACTCAAAAAAATCAAGCTTGGACTAAACTGGAGATCAGTTACTAAGGGACAGAGAGAGAGAGACAGATGTGTGGAAAGAATTGTGGCAAAAAGAGCTGCTGAGAAATATGGAAAGTATTGGAAAGCTGATGGAGAATGAAAGTTGAGGTCTAGGATAACTTAGAGGAGAAAAACTAAAGTTCTTTGCAAAAAAGAAAACAGGAAAGAAAGACAGCAAGGGGCAGATCTAATGTGATCTAATAAGGCGTGTACAGTGTAGGATGTCCTGAAGTGTTGAAGAACATGAACATGTTGGTGCCAAGCTATGCTGCATAAGTGAAAGGGCTTCTGTGGCCAAAGTGGTTTGGGAAACACGAGGGTAAACAATGACAAAGAGAGCTCTTCCTCACAGAGCTCAGGGCTTTTAATATGATCATGTTCACTGTCAGCCTCCATAAGAAAGATGCAGTACTGTCATTCCCCAAACTGAGCTGCCTGTAGAACATTAGTTTTCACAGAGCACTTGACAGAGTAGATATTCGAAGAAGATACTTCTGGCACATCAAATAGGTTTCTTTCATATTAGGTCTCTTTGGACTACGGCAGTGTGGTGTGGCAGGAAAAGTCCTGAAGGAGTAGGATTCTATAGTCCTCAGCTCAGTTATATCCACTACCTGTGTGGCTTTGTGTGAGTTATACAGCTGCTCTGGGTATCAGTTTCTACAAATGCCATGGGAAGCTGAGCTAGATGTCATTTCATTTTCTCTTCTTCCATTCTCTTTCACTCTTTCATTTTCTTTTCTTCACTTTCTCCCCTCCTTTCTTTTCTTTTCTTTTTTGGTAGCACTGGGAATTCAACTCAGGACTTTTACACAGATCTACAACCCTGTCTTTAGAAAAAATTTTTTTGAGACACAGCCTTCCTAAGTTGGTAAGCTGCCCAGGCTGGGCTCAAATTTATGATCCTCCCTCCTCAGTCCCCCACAGTGCATGTGCCATCGTGTGTGGTGAGACTCTATGCTTCTAGTGGGCTTCCTTTGAACATCAGAACCATGTGTATGTCATGGGATAAATCTATGAAAGCCATTCATCAGTTATTTAATTCTCTGTTTGCTCACTGCACATCTGTGTCTCCTTGTGTGCCACATAACTACAGCACTAACTACAGCACCTGACACAGGACTTGAGGGGAAGAGGACACTGAAAACATTTATTTGCATGCATGAATGACTTCATATCTGACAAACTATCATGCCATCTGAGTCAGAAAGAAAGATGCAACTCTAAAAGAGCAGACAGCTTTCCTCTAGTGATGGAGTTAGGCTGGAGGACACTCCCAATACAGAGATGCCACCCATCATTCTTGGGATAAAATGCAGGCCAGATATTGGTGTGCATGGGAGCTCTGGAACTTCAGAGTCCATTTAGCCAGGAGGCCGACTCTAGAAAGAGTTAACAGCTCCCATCCCTGGGAGCAGGGTGGCTCCTTTCCCACTGCGAGGAGGAGCGGCCTGGCTCCTACAACAGGTTCCTATTGGCGCAGGAGCACAGGGCTCACAAATTGCCTCCTCACAGGACTGGGCTGCCTGACAGCCGAGCTCACTGCTTCATTGTCAGCTGCTGCAAACCTGGTGGCTGGCAGTGAGAATCTATTTCTCCCACTAAATTAATCACTGTTGGAAGCTGATCTCCTGGGGTTTCCTCACTCACACTCCCTCACACACTCTCATGCACTCACCCCTCTTTTCTCTTCTGTCCTTTCACTGTCTGGTCCCTCTTCCTCTGCTGCAGGTGTCTGGGCTGAGGTGGGAGACTGTCACACAGGTGCCAGCTTGAACATCACATGGGTCTCTGTGTGACTGTTCAGTCTGCACTGGGGGCAGAAGGTGGGGGAGCGACAGATGAGCAGATGAAGCTGCTGAGAAGTTCCACCTTCCAGATTCACCCTGGGCTAATGCAGATGTCTTCAGAGCCTTTTGGGAGGAGAAGGGTGGCAAGGGAAAATTAGTCCTTAAGGAAACTTGTTCCAGTAAGAGCCATCTAGCTTGAAGATTGTGAAGCTGGTCATTTCTAGATCATGTTTGATTAGTGTTGGAAACACATTGTCATTTTCTTCCTATAAAATCTGGACATTAACTTTATTTTTCTAAATCAAGCCTTTATTATTATCCTCAATTAGACACTTGAAGGCCTTCATTTCTTAAGGAAATAAGGTGTGTGTGTTTGTGTGGGTCTGTGTGTGCACACTTGTATACACGTACATGCACGTGTACAGTGAGAGAGAAGGGTAGGCAAACTAGTTGCAAAGAGATCCTTCTAGGGGTCCTCTGCTCACTGTTCCTTAGGTAAATAGAGAAAAGGAGAGGTAGGAGCAGCTGTCCCATCCCCTAAATGCCTGTCTGGCCAGTGCCAAGCCTGGGTCCCCAGCCCATCCCATGTTTCTGTCAATAGTAATGTAGACCAGTCTGAGTCTTACCACAGAGAAATGGTGGCCCTGTATTTGGGGGCTCTCTCTGTGATCCCAGCCACACGTGGACCATTTCCTGGAGCAGTGAGTCCTTACTCTTCAAACAACTCAAAGAAAAAATCAGTGTCCCTCCAGCAGCCACAAGTAGTGGGCCCCCATAGCTTTCTAACCCTTTCTAACCATCCCACAGGGTTAGAAAATGGTGAGAGGGAGGGTGGGAATTGCTTTCCAGAACAATGAAATCTAAAGTAGAATCTGAAATGAATGGAAATCTACCTCCTCAAGAGAACTGCACGCCAATTGCAACATAGAAACAGTGACTCTCTGGAGCCAATGACTCACCTCTCTGAGCCATGTCCCTGTCTAGGAGGCAAGAACTGGCACCCCTGCTCCACAGAGTCCTTGAGAGGACTCGGGGTCTTATGGATATAAGTACCTAAGCCCTGGAGAGGTTTGCAGTGATAGCTGTTATTACAATATTCATAACCACAGATGAGCACTGGCAGTTAGTAATTAATACATTTTCACTGTGCTCCAATGTTTGTTGCTCCACACTCATTTCTAGTCACAGAGCCTGGCTTAGCACATACGGGGATTTTAGATACTCGATACCTGCATTTTTTTCTTAGAGCAATTGTTGAGGTTTCCCCTGATTCATGAAATGCCTCTGATACCAGGGTCTAAAGTGCTGTGCATGGAGCATCACCCACCCCATGCAGGACACTGTACTCGGGCTTGCTTTGTCCCTTTGCAGGAGTAGGTCCCTCTCCTACAGGCCCTCGACCCTCAGAGAGCAGTATGGTGAGCTTCCAGCAGGGGTGCGGGACATCCCTGTCACCTTGCTTCTCATGTGCTGGCACTGCTGCCTACACCTGCTCCCCCCTCTTCTCGCCTTGGTGGTTTATATCTGTAATTTTGCCCTCTTGACATTTCTGTATCTTGCTTTGGGGAGTTCCGTGTCTCCCACAGGTGTGCAGGTGAAAACCCTTGTCACAAAGGCAGGCATTTCTACAAGGCTTACACAGACTTAGGAAGAAGACACTGTTCCTGGAAGGCAGGATGGAAGTGCACAAGGATCAGAGTTTAATCTTCCCTCCCCTCCTGGGCTTTTTGAAGGGCAAGGGCAAGGGCTCCTGCCAGGTGGACCTTGACCCTCTTCCTCTGCACCAGTCCTTCCTGGTCGCCTGGCTCCACAGGCAGTTGCCATGAGAGCTGGGCTACCCTTGGCTTGGCTCCTGCTCTGGGGTCCTGTTAGCGCTCCCAGCAAGTTGGCCTCCTGCTTGAGTCTTTGCTTCTCCAGAGTCTCTTGTACTCTGACCTGCATCTTCTTTCCTTTCCTGTCTTGGCTCAGACTTCCTCAGTTGGCCTGCTGTCCTCATCCATTTTGGGGAGCAGATCTTTCCTTTTCATCCCCACTTCTTCCAACCAAGTCCTGCCCACTAAGATTGAGAAACTTGGAAATGAATGGTGGACTCACTGGTGGGTTTTCTTTCTCCTGGGCCCATCCTTCTTCCCCACTGACCTGTACATGTCTCCATCCTGTGTGTGCCTACAGCCCTAGCTTTGGCCTGCTAAGTGCCAGGAGCTGTCCTAGGTACTACCATGACATCTATAACAATTTGTCTAACTTTTGTGACTACCCCGGCCTGAGCACTACTATAGCCCCATTTTCAGAGAAGGAACTGAGGTTCAAATTGTCCCCCCCCCCCTCATTTACCAATGTCAGGCTGTTAGGAGCTGGTAGCACCAGTATTCACCAAGACAGCCTTGGTCCAGGGTCCATACATTTAATGCCACTCTAGGTGGTTTCTTTATGCAGGGACAAATGCAAGGCAGACTCACACTGGCACGTACCACCCGTGCTCAGACCCAGCAAGCTCGCAGTGCCCTGGACCCCCACCTCCGCGCAGACACCTCCTCAGCACCCCTCCTCACATCTCTGCTCCACCCCAGCGTGTTGTCAGACTCCTGCATTCTCCTCCTCCTAATTCCCCCATCTCTCTCCTCTCCCCAGCATGTAGCACTCACTGTCATTCTGCCAGCATCTCTCCTCTATGTCTCTGTCAGTATCTCTTTCTCTCACTTCCCCTCCCCATCCTGACACCCTCCCTCCCTCCCCTCTTCCATTACACTTCTTTTTTGTTTCCCTCTCTTGTGCATTTAGTGGCCCCATTTATTACCTCAGGGCACAACCGAGAGCTGCTGTCTGCAGTTCTGCCTCCCCACTCAGCCCCTCCGCCTTCCCCGAGACTCTCAGCTGCAGATGGGAACCATGTTCAATCCAAGCCCTGTTCCTCCCCAAAGAATAACAATGAACTCAGGAACCACAGAAGCACAAGAAAGAGCATCTCTGTATTTCAAGAGACATCCTGATCTCTTGGGACAAAATGACTTCTTTTGGTTTATTTATAAACCAGGGATGGAGAGTGCCCTGCATACAGATGGGTCAGCTGGCTGGGGGTGGGGTCACTGGTACTTCCTGTCAAAGTCAAGGCCAATTGTGGTTACACAATCATGAGATTGCTCTTTCTTCCCTCAGTGCCTTCAGCAGAGAGCAGCACGTGCTCAGAGGCTCTGTGAAGGGCTGGGTGACCCATGACCATGCATGACACGTCAATGATACCTATGTCAGCTGGACCAGTGAGACAGTACAGCCAGATCAATGAGATGAGGAACTGGGGCAGAATAGGACCTTCCTCCCACCTCTGCAGGCTTCCCTGCTCTTCCACACTGCCTTCTGCTATGTGGCGTGGTGGCAGAGAGCCACCCTGCTTTCCTCCCCTAGTGCATGGCTTCTTGTTCTTCCCTTTAGTGCCCTGGAGTGGAGCCCATGCACACTTTCTTGCTTCGCCCTGTCCCCTTCTGAGAACCTTGACTACTCTCACTCACTCTTTAACTGCTTTCTTCAGTACCTCTCATGCAGCCTTTGTCTTTGCTCTAGATCTTGCTGGCTGAACTCAGTCTGTGATGTCATCTTCATGGCTGGCGGACAGTATCTCATGGTAGAATGGATAAGCACTGCCCCTTTCACCTCCCTAATTAAACTGTAGGCATCTCAAAGACATAGATCACGCCTTCTGTTAATGCTGTCACTCGGCCTTCCCCAACATCTAGTCTAGCATCACGAACCCTGTAGGCATTCAGTCTCCAGATAGCCTGTACCTAACCAGAGACTTTGAGTCTTTCATCAGTGTCTAAGCTGTCAGGCAAGCAGCCTTTCTGCAACACAGGAAAGGTGCATGTGATGGCCTAAAAAACTTTTAACAAATAGAAAACCCACTGCTGTACACTCTGTTTCCAGTCAGCAGCCATAGAAAACAGTCAACTGAGAAGGGTTACAAAAACCCCTTCCTTATTTTTTCCTGACCCTTACGGTTGAACTTGATCAACAGCAAGTCACACAGAATTAGCTAGAAAATTCTATTATCTTTAACACTTCATTAAGTCAGAAGTTGCTGGTTGGGAGCTGTCTTTCCCCTCAGAATGGTGTCCAGGCAGGCATAGCTATAGAGAGCCAGGTGGTACCCAGTCCCTGCCTGGAAGTAAGACAAAGCATAGCTGGCCGCCTTGACTGACTGCAGGGGTCCATCTATACTAGCACGGCACAGTACAGATGGATTGCCAGAACAGTATCTTTCCATCTTTCGGCCTTCCCCAAAATATCAAGGCCATGCTCCCCTAAGAATTCTCTCTCTGTGCTTCCAAAACCACTTGGTCATACTTTCTCTACCCAGCCCTTTGGTTTACCACATTTGTTTTGTTTATTTAGCTGCTGATGCTTCCTTTGCCTTTGGGCTTTGTCTTCGAGATCACCTGTTGCTCCATGCCTTGCAAGCTAGCTTGCTCCCACTTGCAATTCCCAGGGCTGTCTTTGGGTCAGAAGAGTGATGTCAGGTGTGAGAGGCAAAGAGGAATGGTGGGAAGAACCAGAAGAATGAATAGTCCATTGCTGTTTCCTCAAAATGGGACCTGACTCTGGATTGAAGGGCAGGAGACAGGCAACCATGGTAGCAGGCTGGTCTGGACTGTGAGGCCAGGAGAACCTGAGGTACAGAGATGGTTTTCAAATCAGGCCACCCCTGAGAATGACCTAGACTAAGTTTTTTCACTTTAACTGCAGATATCCAAGCCTGACTCTTGAGATCTGAATTTCATAGGTCCAAGATGGAGCAAGGGAAAGCATATATTTAATACATTCAGTCCTCCCTCTTTCTACCCCCAGCCAGGCAGATCTGTGTCTGAGAAACACAGAATTTCTAAGTTCAATCTAGTCTACTACCCCATGGGGGAAACTCTCACTCATTTCCACCTCCTTCCTTCTCAGCATGGACATTTTTAGGGTGACTGAGGATAAGAAACAGAATTTTTTGTATACCAGGTTGGGGATGAAAATAATTGAAAGGATTGCTATGATACTTCCCAATCAGAGATGCCACAAGCGAACAGTTAAGTCTTATAATTGAAGCCCATTAGGAATAGCTTTTCCTTTATGATTTTTAGCAAAGATTGAACATTTGAAAGTGCCTAATGCATTTCTCCATGGGAAAGCGCTCATTTCTGCTGGCACTTACCCCTAACCTTCTGGCTTCTCCCTCCTTTTTCTCTGTCATTCTTGATCTTCCTCCTTCCACATAATAAAAAATACTTTTCATTTTGGTAGCTCTTTATAGTTTTTAAAATTCTTGTATATATCATTTCTTTCCAAAAAGGATCCAGGAGTGTGTGCAGAGATTTTTAATTCCCAGTTAATAAATGAAGTTCACTAGTGTTTAATGACTCAGCTAAGGTCACCTTATGAGGCAACAGGGAACATGAGTGGGGCTTTGTTCTCCTACAATGAGTCTTGTCCCCTTCTGCCTTTCTGGGTCCCTTCCCACCTATGCCTTTTCTTCTCTGCCTGCCTCCACTTTTCCTCCTGAGATTAGATTGTCAGACAAACACTTGTTAAGACATTTCCCAGCTGCAGGGGAAGGCCGGAGATGTTCCATGAAAGTGGCTCATTTGGGGAGAGGGGGAAGAAGGGGCTCTGGCATCTACTGTCACTGTGTGGCTGTGTTTCCCCTCCTGGAGCTATTGCCAGAAAGTATAAGCAGAATAACAGAGTACCATTTGCCTCCCCCAGCCAAGGAGAGAGTGATGCTCAATGCAGAAACAACAAGGCAATGGAGAGAAAGCTAAGGGAGGAGCATGAAGCCACGGGGAAGATGAGCACAGGCCTAGACTCCTGGGGTGCTCTTCCCTGCTGTCCCCAACCTCGCAGCCCACCGCAAGTGTCCTCTGGCAACTCGTGCAATGCAGAACACTTGGTTCCCTGCTCATACGTTAGCGCTGCAATCTCCTGAAACAGCAGAAGACAAAGAAAGCATTGCAGCAGAACTCTACGCTCTGGCCCTGTCTCAGTCACTTTCTACCCAAGTGGCCCCTGGCATGATGGTCACAGACCCTCTGGGCCTCCATCTCCTCATCTGTAGTGTGGGACTGCAGCATGGGGAGTGACCCACATGGATCTGTTTTCTTTGTGGCTCTGTGCTTCTCATCTGTGGTGGGTACAGGAGCCCTCCAAGTTCTTTTCCACATCCATTCTCAACAACTCTGTGCATATAAATGTGCTGGAGAGTGGAAAAGGCCCATATGATGTAAAGGGTGCAGTTGCGTGCTCTTTAATGACTTTTCTGCCAATGATAGACCTCATTTCCAACGTGGTTCCACAAAATCACATCTCCTTAGCATGCTGTAGCCCTCTTACTTTGTGTAAGAGCACTCTGATATTTGTGATTTTGAAATCCCACAACGGTACATTTCTCCAAGTATATCGCCATATGTAATAGAAGGATATAAGTAAAGGAGAAATGGGCTCTTCTTCCTGCCTGGATGCTTATTTTCCTTTTTTAGCTTGCTATCTGTTGCAGGTGGACCGCTGGCCTTTTGAGGTAGAATTCTCATCATGAGTTTCTTTCCAGTCATCCCAGGAGACTTGTGCTTTGTTTCTGTCCCAACAAAAGCTGCCTTACCAGCTGTCCCAACACCTGCATATGGGGACAGGGGGGCATGGCCTGCTCCCCCCTGCCAGTCCTGACACCACTTTCCAAGTTGGTCATGGGATGCCCATCTCCTGCTGATGTCAGGAGTTCCGTGAGTGGCCACACTGAACCCGGAAGTGAGTTTCGCCGTGAGAAAGAGCCCTCTTGCCCTCCAGGAGTTGATGTTCCTGAAGCTCAGTGTTTGCTCTCCTAAGACAAAAGAAAGCTCAATCTTGCCCTCCCACCTCACACACAGGTTTGCTTTGGGGATTAATGCAGACAGTTGGTGACTGAACCCTGGTGAGATACCAAGTGTCTGGAAACTGCTAAATCACAGCTTTGCTGCCCTAATCTTATCGTGTGCCATTACAGATCAGAATATGAAAGTGACATTTGTGAAGCTCAGTGCGGTGCCTGTCACTGTGCTGTGGAAGACTCAAAATAGTTCTCCCTCCCCAGCAGTTACTATGGCACCTGCATCAGGGATTCAAATTTCCCCTGTACCACCCTCTTGAAAGCCAGCTCTGATACTGAGCCCTTCCTTCCCTCTCCTCCCACAGTCATGCGTGGTGCAGGCAGCATGCTGTATTTCTGGGGCACCTTTCTTTGGCCCTAGACTCTTCACCTTTCTTGTGTGAAAGGCGCCTATCAGAATACAGCATCTGGTCAGCAATTGCTGTGGCCCCATCCCACTACCAAAGCAGGTGTTTAGACTCAGAAGGGCAGTGGGACATCCCAGCTCAGGGAGCAAGGTAAGGCAAGCCTTCAGGGTAAACAGAAGGGGCCCCATGTATGCACCATGTACTCGAGCAGGCTGTGCGCTCCCTCCATGGGTGTATGTGGATGTGGACATGCTCTGCTTGAGTTTCCGTGTTGGAAGTCCATCTGTGAGTGTGTCCTTGTGCGGGAGGGAGCTCATGTCTTCTGAGTGCAATCACAGTGACACCTGGGCACTTCCAGCACAGCCTGCCCTAGTGTGAGCATCTGTGCGTTGCCCGTTCACCTGTTATGGCTGTGTGTAAGCCTGCTTGGGTGGCGAAGAGGAGTTACGGCCATGTCATCTGTGTTCACACTGTGATCTGCCTTGAGGGTGGGGGTTCACAGAGGACTGAGGGGAACGCTGGCTCTGGGGTGGCGGTGCCAAGCTGTGCTGCCCTCTGTGAGGCAGGCTCAATAACGAGCTTGTAACACTCAGCCTTTATCTGTGCAGCTTTAGACGATCCACAAAGTGCTGTTCACTCAGGCATTGCTAACAAGCCAGCGGCGCCAAGCCCATGCGCACAATGGGGCCAAGCGAGAAGCTAGGGAGAGGGGCCCTGTCTGCTTGGCTGCTCTGTAACTCACCAACATTTGGCTTCCCACTTGCAAATTCAGTGCGATCTTTCTGCATTTTATATTTGCACTCCCTCCTTCCCAGACAAAAATAAGCTCCACAGTCATTTTGCAGCTCCAAACATTCCCGACTCCCCAAATCCTGCTCCCCTTTCTCCTCATTCTCCTTCTCTATTTCCAAGTTCCCACTGCATTAGATTAGTCACATTCTTAATTAACTGTGCTGGTAAGAGCTCTATTAGGTATTAAATGTTTGTCACAATCCAATTAAAAAATCCATCACAGCAAGACAGGTTTTCTGAGGCCCAGCAGATTGATGCTGGGGGCCCTGGCACTCTCCTGTCTGCCAGGGGAAGCAAGAGCCAAGAGGCAAGGAGAATCAGGGGAGGGCTGTCAGGGAGGCTTTCTGGCCTGCGTGGGGACACTCCTTCCAAGCATCCCTCAGGCCCGAGGAGTCACACTGTAGTAGAAGGAAAGCATTCTGATTGCCTGGGACTGTCTGTCTAGAAAGAGAGTAGTAGCCCTCCTTGTCTACACTGTCAGTGTTTCCCCAAGCCCCAGAGGGCAGTAGGGTAGGGTCAGGAGGAGTGTGTGTGTGTGTGTGTGTGTGTGTGTGTGTGTCTGTGTGTCTGTGTATAGTGGCAGGCAGTAAGGTGGGTTGGGGTGGGAAGGAACCAGACAGATAATTGAAGCCCAGTGGGAAGTCTTTTGGCTCCAGCACACAGAACGGAGTTTGGTGGAGTTGGGCTGTGCCTTCCAGGGCTTTGGGTCTTAGCCATAGCTTCCATTCAGTTCATTCAGAATTGTCTTTCTGTTCTTTCTGAAGAACAGTCTCGCTCAGGAAAGGTGATATCTCATGGTAAAAAGAAAAGAAAATGGGCATTCATAGGCTATCTTCCTAAACGTCCCTGGCCCCTTCTCCTTTTCCTTTGCCCCCTTTCCCAAGTGGGACCCTTCCATTTGCATTTCCACTGTGGCCAGCGGGAAACACACAGGCCTTGTGTAACGGCCCCCTGGTGTCAGACCTCAATTCCCTGCCACACCCCATCTACCTCCCCTACTTTGTCTTGGTCAGCAGGGCAGAGAACAGAGAAGAGGCAATCAGTATTATTACAGCAACCCACAGTGCTGGTCCTGGCCTCAGAACACAACAGAGGATTCTGGGCATCAATGCCAGGTGAGTGCGGTGGCAGCAAATGCCCTGGCACCTCCCAGGTTTGGTTTCTTGGTATGCTTTTCCACTTTAAGCCTCTCCATGTGTTTCTGGGTTTCTTATTGTTTGAGTGTAATGTTGTGGCTTTCTTCACAGTATAACCATACAATGATTGCTTCTTAGTGTGACTGGCATGCCAAAAGATACCTTTCCCTTCCAAATCTTTTGAATCCAGCCCTTGGTATCAGCACATCTTAGGATTTAACCTTAAAGTGAAGCCTGTTTGGATGTGTCTAGATCAGGAAGGTGTTTACTCTATTCAGTTTGGAGGTCCTGAGGGACCAGAGCATGGCTCACTCCACGTTAGCATGTGGCACTGGGCTGCGGTTCAGAGGAGACATTTGTTGAGTGACTAAATGAATGAATCCCTATGAAAATTCCTTTTTAAAAAAATTCTTCCAGGACCTCAAATATGCTTGTTCCTTTGCTTCCACAGAAAGCAAACATATCACTATTTATCCAGTACCTGCACATTTGTCTGAATGCTTCTGTATTCTTTATCAGAGTCACCTTGACTGTCTTACCTTATAAATCCCTGAAGGGCAGGACCTTTGTCTGTTTAATTGCCTCCCCACAAAGCACAGACCCATGCTAATTCTCTGGGCAAGGGGACGTCCTTGAAGCTGGTGCCTTATTCCTTCCTCTACTTGCTGACCGTCCACCCAGTGCTGACTCTAAAGCAACCAGTGCTCAGGCTTGAGAGAACAGAAATAGAGCGCTGCTTTCTGTTTTTCTTTCCCAGAGCTCACACTCACGTTAAAGAGATGAAACATTCTGAGGAAATTTACATGGTAAAATCAAGGCAGATTTCAATTCAAGGCTGTAGGTAGTAGGTGATTCTAGAAGTTGGAGAATGCCTGCGGCCAAGGCTAGAACCAGGAAGAGGCCCCAGAGTTGTGCAGGGTAGTGTTTCCAGGCAGAGGAAAGAGCGGGAGCCAGGCAGACTTGGAATCTGCTAAAGTAAGCATGTTGATTGAGCAAGAGAGTGACAACTGCAGCCTAGCAGGAAGCAGCCTTTCAGAGGACACTGTGGATGGAAAGGGAAAAGTGAGTGCCAGCCGATGACAATGAGAAATCAGACCCAAGCTCTGCAGGAGGCACCTGCCTGTCTTCCTCCGCACTTGCAGCTTGCTGGCAGCCCAGGGGCCGCCTGGCACCAGAGTGGTTTGGAAGTTTCTCAGGAGCTGACAAAAGGAGCCATTCATGTCCTCAAGCCTGCTCCGAAGTCCCCTCTGTGAATTGCACAGGTTTGGCCCAGACACAGCTGTCCTCACTGAGCGGGCACATGGAGTCGGGCTTTGGATGGGGAGCACTGGCTGCCGCTCTGTGCACCTCAAATGGGAGCAGAGCAGCCCTGAGGGTTGCCTCCCTTTTCTACTCACCACATAGAGCACTAATCCTACTGGTAACCCTAATGAAGCAATCAGAGTCAGCATATTCGTCTTGCTACTGACAAGAGCAGTCTCTAGGGTTCACACATGTGGGGCAAAGTCCTTTTTGTGAGACTCATTGGCCACAGGGGACTTGGGCTGGAAACTCCAGCTGGCCCCCTAGGTGGGCAGAGCAGGGAGAGCATATGACAGGAGAAAGGCCCGTGCTTGACTCTGCATGCAGAACCTTCACTCAGTCTTTACGATCTGTCTGCAGGAGGCTTTTACTTTCTCCATTTTTCTCAAAAAGACATCGAAACTCAGTGCTAAGTGACTGGCCCAGAATCCTTCAGTTAGTGGAATGGAAATTTGAATCAACCTGTGCATCTCCTTATTTAAATGTTTATTGGGATCTGCTACAAGCCAGCCACTCTGCCAGCGCCAAATCCCATGCACTTCACTGGGAGATCGGTCTGTATTCCCTGTCTCCTCCAACTCTCCACATATCCAAAGACACAAATCACATGGCTCCTTTGGATAAGTGTAGCAAGTACCAGGGCCCGAGGAGCAGCACGATTATTTTGCTGCTAGCGCAAGTGACCTTAGTAGGATGGGGACCTAAAAGTAGGCCTTGCTTCCAATTCCTATGAGGTTGCTAGCTTTACCTCATAAAAATACAGAACACTCAGCTAATTTGAAGCTGATTAATGATGAATAATTTTTTTGGTAGAAGTAACCATGCAACATTTGGAATATAGTTATGCTACATTTTCACTTCCTGTTCATCTGAGATGAAAGGTAAACCAGTGTCCTGTCTTTTATTTGGCAATCCTATCCCCTTGCCATGGGTCACAGCCACAGTGCTACGTGAAGGACGGCATCTACATTCCCACCCAGGGGCCCTGGCAAGGTGGTGACTGCTCCAGGGATACAAAACAGCTATAGGAATCAGGTGGGCAAGCCCCCTTGTCTTCAGCATGCAGCTTCCCACAGAGAGCGAATCCTCGAGTCTGCCGTGCATTGACAATGTTAGGTGGGCTCTGTCCTTGCTCCTTGTGGCTCCTGCGAGCTGGGTCTAAGGATGCGCTCAGTGCGCACCTCCACCTGGATGGCCGTAGGTCCCTCAGAATTCTGACTCAGTGCATCCAAGCTGCCTCCTGCTGTCCCCGTCCAACACCTCTTGCCCTAGTTGGGCTCACCCAAGCAAACCTGGACCATTCTCTCTTCTAGATGCCCCTACACTGGTGTTCACTGTCCCCACATTCTTCTTCCTTCTGTGCTACCCACTCTACTCCCCTCATCTTTCTGTGGCCCACGTTCCAGCCATTATCCTTTTTCTAAATTATTTTAATATCTTTGAACTCATTCCCCTTCTAATCCATCTCTGCTGGAGCATTCTCAGTGGGATCATCTCAAGTAGTAAAGCGAATTCTACACTGTCTCATGTGCAGATGGCCATAGCTTGCCATAGATTTCAGAACTGCATGAAGATCCTTGGCCCAGCATATAGGCCTCTATTTGTTTCCCAGAAATCCCTCTGCCTAGCATCTGAAATCATGGGCGCTGAACACATCACACTCTTCTAATTTTATTTACTCTTCAAACTTCAATCCAGTCACGCTCTCTTCTATGAGTGCCTCCCCTGGCTCTTAAGTTTCCTGGTTGCTCTGTGTGTTCCCAGCACACACAAGCTCCTCACATGCTAGTCTCCATCACCTACCACTCTCACCTTGCTGTACATGGCCTTTCTTTCTAGCTGCTCATTTCAAGGCAGCTGAAGAAGTGAATGACTAAAGAATCTCGAGGTTGAAAGTTCATTTCCTCCTCAACTCTCTGAGCTCATCAGTTGCCAGCCTGGGATTAAAACGCTTCTTTTCTCTCTGGTTGCTCAGAGGCTGCCCACCTCCCCTTTCTAACTCCTTGCTGCAAGAAGCAGTAGTAGTAACCACTCCCCCACTTTCCACATCAGGCTTCACATCCTGGATCTGAGGCTTCTGACTGACTAGATCCTCATGTTATTGAAATCCCCAAATGGGTTTTGACAGCTCTTAGGGGTTAATGAAGCAACCAGCCTCCCGTCCTTAGAAACAAGAAATATTGCCATGGCAGGGGTCACAGTAAGAGTGAAATGAATTTCATGACCTCAATCTGGTGCCTTTGAGGACATTTTGCTATACTCCAAAACCTCAGCGTAGCTTGTAACTGTGGACCAACTGTAAGCAGGAGAGATGAGAGCAGGAGAGGCTGGGGAGAGGAGGCTCTGCTCAAGGGAGCTGCGTGAGAAAATGCTCCAGGGCCTGTCCTGCCCCATCCCTCTCCCTCTGCAAAGGCTGCAGCAAGATGCTGAGGGGGCCCCTGCTCCTGAGCTGCAGAAGCTCAGAGCTGTACAGGTGAGCCAGAGGGGTAGCTCCTTTCTGAGAATGTAGACTGAATGAGCAGATTGCTGTTTTCTAAAGTCACTGTCTCTCCCTCCTCTCTCCTTGTCCTCTGCTGCTGTCAGCTCCAAGGCACTGCATCTGTGATCCTAGTGGCTTCCTCTCCACCCACACAGGTTTTACCTGCTGGAAACTCTGGCTCAGCTGGTGGCTGTTAACATTTACACTCCTATAGGGACCTTTTTCAAACATTTACCTCAGGACTAGACTGTACAGACCCACCTGTGTAATTACATGTCCATGACTGAAGCGTGTGCAGTTTTACTAAAGAGCAGTTAATTCACATGGCTACCTTAAGCTGTGGTGCAGGGTGCTCTGTGGAGGGGGAATAAAACCTCTAATGGGTTTGGCCACTGCTCAGCTTCAGTGGATCATGTGGCTCACATGGATTCAGAGGAGACCCAGGAGCAGAATTAGGTGAGCGTTGGGGTTTTCATTCATTGTGCTTTTCAGCCAACATGCTGAGTTCGAGGCCCTGCTCTTGGCACTGGGCCTTCCTGGGGCTGCCGTCTGCTCTCAATGGCAAGGAAGGAGGGAGTCTAGTTAAAGCGGTAATTATCATGGTTACTGCATTTTATCTTTCAAGTGCTTTATTGTTATCTCTTTAGTACTCACAGCCTTGGCTGAGATAATTAACTATCATTTACTGCTGCCTGCTGGGAGACAATAGGGAAACTGAGGCAGAAGCAAATGCAGCAGGCTTGTGACTAAGGAGCAGGGCTACAGGAGCTGCTGGACAAGCTCCAGCATGGAGCTGTCTCCAGCCCTGGGTCTCATCCACCTCCTTCTCCAATGCAGAGATCATGGTCCTGGAACACTGACCTGCACTCCAGGGTGGCCAAGGATGCCAGGGGCCGTGTGGACTCCAAGGTTTGGGATGAACAGATAGAAATTCAAGCTTCACCCATCCCTTGCCACTCATGGGAACTCCTACAAGTCACTTGCTTTTATCAGCCCCGGTAGTCCACTTCCAAGGAGGAGGAAATACTGCTTTTTTATAGAGCTATTGAGATCATTAGAGAGAACAAGTGTGGTGTTCACGTGGCAGCAGTCATGGTAGGATCTGCATAAATGGTGATGCTTATGCCTACGCCAGGGGTAGCCACTGTCAAATCCTCAGCTCTTTTGAGGTGCTAGGTAGCACCCTCTGTGACTGCCAGCACCATGTGGTTCTCCCCTTTGCCTAGTCCTGGGCCATCAGTTCACTGTATCTGCCCCTGGTGGATTGCATCCCAGCATGCATCTGAAAAATCTCAGTGCAGCTATTTTTTTAAAGAGCAAGACGTTCCTTGCCATAGGGACACCACATTGTACACACTGGAGGCAGTGCAGGGACTCAGCCATTTGCAGGATGCATCCTCAGGAGTCGGGGGCTTATGGTAACATCAGACATCCCTCCTCAAACAGCTACTCTGAAATCTACCCCAACAGAGGCCCACTGTGTGTGGGACTCCCCTGTACTCCCTACATGCTTTTTGTTCTGACTTCTCAGTAAACATACTTTACCAGTAACCTCATTCATACCGAAATCTGGTAGATGATATATGAGAGATGCCCTATTCTATATCCTTACAAGTTAAGACCCTGAATCAGATCCCACTAAAGCTGGTCTAAATGTTCTCATCTGTATACTTGGCATCATAAGTAATATAAAAAAATAAGTAATATCTACCTTTCAGGGTTTTGAAAAGTTTGAGTTCAGTCATGTACATAATGCCCATAAGGAAGGGCATGTGCCTTAGAAATTTATTATATGATCCTTTAAAATTATTTTATTAACTCATGGTAAGTTAGGAGGGCTCTCCATAGAGTCCAGTAACTTGCAAAAGGGGGGAATGATCTTTGTCATCAGTAGAGTTCTGACATGCAATGGGTACTCAATGAGCAGAACCCAGTAGGGTCAGCTGCCCCGGACTCCTACAAGTAAAGAGACATTCCTGCCCCAGGTCCCAGTGCACTAGGAGGGTAATGATCCTAGTGATACTTCCTGCTTATGGGCTGACTTCCTCACTGAACTGTGAAATATTTAGAACAAGAAAGGTAAAGACGGGTCTTTTCCCTTTTATCTCTGGTACCTGGAGATACATGATGGAAAACATGTGAATCATTTCCTTTTCACTAATAGAATCATTTTCCTTGCTTCCAAACAATAAAAGTGCAATGAGCTAATGCCAGAGCTCTGTGAATGTTCTTATTTGTCCTGATGCACAGAGCGTCACCCATTGCCCTCCACCAGCAGTTCCCCGATGGATCTTCTGGGACAT
Organism: Tympanoctomys barrerae; assembly: GCA_002564285.1. Lineage (NCBI taxonomy): Eukaryota > Metazoa > Chordata > Mammalia > Rodentia > Octodontidae > Tympanoctomys > Tympanoctomys barrerae. Next base: position 25,042 of record NDGN011421055.1, read on the forward strand.
GAGCAGATAGGACAAGACAGTACTGGCTTCCTCCTCCCAACACTCTTCACCTGCCTCCTGTACCCCAAGGATTTGCATCACAATCCTGAGGTCCCACTTAGAGACCAACCCAGGAGTTTTCTGGTGGTCACCTCTTACACACAGGGAAACAGCTCATGGAAAGCTTGAAGTGGAGGCATGAAATTACATTTGGACTTGAAGAACCTTTAGAAATCAAATGATGCTATTCCATACCTGCATTTAAAACAGTGCCCCTGAAGAGGTAAGGCAAGTTTTCCCAGAGCTGTGAGGAGAAGGGAGAAAAACTGGAATAATTATTTCAAAGCATTATTCAGCATTGAGAAAACTGACTGGTTATTATTAAGATCGAGCAACCAGCATTTCTTCTTGTGTAAATATTGGTTATGACATTCATTAGTTTCATAGATGGAAAGTGATATCCCCTTCTTCAAATGCTATTCTCCATTTGATAAATTTGTAATTCTTTCTGGAAGCTGTACCTACCTTCACTGAATATACATATTCAGGCATATTGTCTTTGGGCCATTCCTGGAAGTCTTCCCCTTCTGTTATTTTCTTTTTTTTTTTAGTATTTTAGTATAAGATTTTTGGCAACCCCACACTCCAACTTCTTCTGTCTTTGCTTCTTGGCAGTCTATACCAGTCACATATACAAAGTTGTACTTTGAATATAATAAACAGAAGATGCAGAGAGATTGTTCTAGCTTGAAACTTTGTTGACTGTTCATTTAACTGTTGACACATTTTACATGTTTACTCATTAAATGAGATAGTACAGAGTAGATGTGAAAACTTTACACAGCCCTTGGGAACCTTGGCAACTGTAGAAACAAGAAGTTCTACAAATGTTCTAGATGGTCTAAGACGTCCTGAACTCCCTGATTTCTTCAACAAAGCTTTCTACAGGAACAAGTTCCATTCTGTCCATGTACTTCTCTCCTCCTATTCCTGATTCAGAAAGGCAGAAAGTAGCCTTTGGGCCACATGCTTCTGCCTCTCCATCCATCCTTCCCTCTCCTTGCAGACACTGACACCCAAACACCCAATGCAGAGAGTGTTTGGCACGAGGCCCCTCCAGGCTCTTCCTGGTCACTGTGCCTCCTCCTTCCTGCCTCTTTCTGATGGGCATTAATCCCAGCTGCGCCAGATAACCAGGTCCGCCACTTCCCCTAGGACCTATATGGCCAACCCACATGAAAAGGAAGAGTTCACCAAGGGCAACTTTCAGTAAGCAGGGGGTCATTTCTCTGTCTGTCATCTCATCCATGCCCCCTTATGCCCTGTGTCCCTGACTGTCTTCCCTTCTCACTGTCCCCAAGTACAGAACTTTGCCCATAGCCAAGCAGGCTGAAGTTGATCAAGAAGAGACATAACTGAAAGAGTTAACTATTCACTGGCTATCTCTCTATTGAAGCTTAGAAGCTCTCAGGTCCCACAGTCAAGCCTCTGTCCTATTGTGGGAGTGACCATGCCTCTGGCCTTCCACAGGGAGGTTCAGGTACCATTCACATGCCCACTGCCTCCCAGAAGACTCCTCTTTGCACAGTCCCAAATACTGGTGTGCTCTGACAGGTAGCAGTTCTACCTGTCCTGTCTGTCCACTCCCTAATCAGTTTGCCCTGTGGGATCCCACTGATCAGAAATCCCTCTCTCACACCATTCCTTCTCTTACTTCCTGTGATGCCCTTAGCTCTGATTCTTCAGTTTCCCTGCCTAAAAGTGTTTCCATTGACAGTTGGATGTCACGGTTCCCAGTCTCCAGCCATCCTCTTTGTTTTCTTCTGAACACACTTTTTGTTTATTCTGTATCTTGTAATGTAAGAGGCAGGCTTGAGAACCACATCTAATACCACATTTTGCAGACTGGGTGGAATAAATGTTTTCTTGGGTCTAGAAAACAGGTCACAGATACCTTCTAGCCCCATTCTGTTTGACATCATGCTAATAAAAAATATTCATCCATGCCTGCCGCCTAGATTTGCATGAGATTTATAATCCATTGATCAATCATGTGCAATTGATCACCTACCAGATGCTCATACTTAGCCAGACCCTGACCTGTTACCGAAGAAGCATTAGCCTGTCCATTCCCTACAGGAGCCCTCGTTAAGAGACAAGACTTACAAGGAACAGCAAGAGAAGGAGACAGTCTCCTGAATTATTAGGAGCCAAGTCCTTCAACAAGAATGCTAAATGTGATATGAATCTGTACACCAGGCTTTGTGTGGAAGAGAAAGGACTCACTCTGGAGTGGATGGATGGATAGCGTACGAAACTAGGGCTCGGAGGTCTTGGAGATTACACACAAAGAGGGAAACAAGGTTTACCAAAGAGTCCTTTGGAATGTGGCCAGAGCTCTGTGGTAAGCATGGATGTGATTACATATCCTGTTATAGCATCCGGTTATTCTCACTCACATCTGGACGTCTGACAACTACTCTAAAACCTCAAGAGCCCGAGTCTGCTGCACTGTGTTTCCTGGTCCTTGTGTTCCAATCTTTGTTTCTTCTTCCTACAATGTTGACACAAACAAATGTCAGGCAGGACCTCCAGTTCATCTTCAGGGTTGGGTGGTGTCAGGGGTGAGGGACAGAAGTAGCAAAGTCCCCCTGAAGGCCTGCCAGAAGAGTAGCTTGGCTTTCTGAGTTTCTGAGCAGTGAGTGCCCCTCCTTCAGGCTAGGAAATCCTCTCACTCCTGGGGAAGGCTGGAGAGCCAGAGTTTGAGAGGAGAAAGGGGATAGGAGGAGGCCAAGCCTGGGAAGCAGTGCTTGTAGAGCACAAAGGAAGGGTCAGAAAGGGGAGGAGAAGGGAGAAGGATGATGGATGCAAAAGAGAAGAGAGGGTGGAAAATTTTAAGTCAGAGAAAGGATATTCTTTTAGGGAGAAGAGGGGGAGGTGCATGTGTATCCAGGGAGCTGCCTTAATCTCTTTAATTTTTTTATTCATTGATCAGGGATTTGCAGCCAAATCCCTTGTAGTGGGAGACATTTGCTTTCCTCCCGCTCTGCTGTCCTGCAGACGAAGGCCTCTCCCTGGGTGGAGCAGGCAGTGCACTGGGAAGTGAATGGATGAGAAGTTCTAGAAACCTCCCTCTCAGTCAGCCTTCCTCAGTATCCCTGGAAAAAGGTCCCCACCTCTGTCCTGACTTCATGTTTCATTCTCTGTCACACCCATGTTAGTTGACCAAAAATTGCTTCATCATTTCTTAGACCCAGGAGTCAAGAAATCAGACAGACAGCGGATAGTATGTCTCTTATCTCACAGGTTCAGCACCTGGCCAGGATGGCTCCCCACATCACACCCCAAGACCCCCATTCTCACTGCTGACTGGGTTCCCTGGTCCTCTTCCTTGAAGTCTACTTGAGAACAGGAGCTCAGCAAAAAGTGTTGATGGGTGAATATGGGACTGAAGGACGGAATAAAAGACACTATCTGGAGGCACCAAGTCTGGAGATGCTGAGGGTTATGAAAATGTGCATACACAGCCAATTTAATTGGTCAGTGACATTAAAAAGATCTATGATTGCTGGTATGACTTAGTCTCTGTTGGTTGGGTGACCTTCTCACATAGCCCAGGGCAACTGAGGTCCTAGGGGACTAGCCCCTGGAGTTTTTCTCTCAGCTCCTGTGCTGCAGGGGCACTGCAGACATGGATTAATCAGCTCATGAAAAATGGCAGAATTATTGATTTGTCTTCTTGTGTGTCCATTGCCTGGTCTTGCTTTTTACCTTAGTTGGTCAAGAAGTCTGGTTCTCATCGCATGCAGCCATTCATCAGGGCCTCTTCCTAGTTCAGTGCTTGTAGAATAATGTGCTGAGCCTGAGTCAGGAGAGAGGAGTGCGACTGGCTCAGTCATTCACAGTGTTAATCTCAGGAGAATCCAGGTCTCTCACACACACTATTTGCCTGCATCAGAGGTCATCAATTTTCTGGCATTCATTTCAGATCTGCCTACAACAATTATGTCCAGAAATAATTTGCTGAGAGAAAAATTAGGAACTGTGATAGAGGAAGAAAAAAATTACAAAATGACCCTCTGTAAGAGTCCAGTTTTTTTCCCCTAGAAAGCCTTACCTTGAACCCCATCTATTGCTTCTGGGGACTATTGCCCAAGTATGTGTTCCTGCAGCAGCATGGCTTGTGGAGCTGTGGTCTCTGTGTGGCATCTGGTCCTCATGATAAAAGGAACCTCACCCCATGAAGAGAACTTGTGATTCACAGACCTCAGCTCCTTCAGCCCTCAGAATGACTTCTGTGAGAGAGGCAGGATGGAGGCCATTTCCCACTTCACTTCTGGTGAAGTCCTGGGCTGCTGAGGCCTTGCCATAGAGATGTTCAACTGGCCTTCCTCTTTTTCTGTCAAAGAGTGAGGAGGAGGGTGAGTATGGAAGTCTCTGGTGACTGAACATGTTCAGGCAGGAGTGAGGTGGAGCCTGGGGAACAGCACATCTGGCCACCTAGCTGGTTGTTCTCCCATCCTTGCCAACAGTTGGGGTCTCTGGAACAGTTTGCTCCTTGCTGAAATACCCTTGGTGGAGACCTTGGTCTTTGTCTCCATGCATAATGGGTTGGAGGGAGGCTGTCCCAGTGGGGCTCTGACCCACCCTCCCACACCAGCCCCCATGCTCTCCCAGACTTCTGGTCATGTGGAAGCCCCAGCCTTTTTGGGAAGCCATGATTCCTTTGCCAGCCTGGCTTACTCAGAAAGGACAGGAACGTCTGACTCCCAGGGGAAGTCTGAGCCACTGGACGGGCTTTCTGGTCGACTAGGTCTTGGGATGGTGCTGGCATCTTCGAAAGTAGAAGGGGTTTGGGAATCACTGGATTTTGCCATCTTCCTCTAGTTCAGCTTTCTCCATTGTACCTATAACAGCACCTGTGGATAGTTGGTGCTTTCAGGCTCTTGGCTTTCTTCCCTCTCCTCCTTTACTCTGGTTGTTTCCTGAAATGGGCTCCAGGAATTGGTAAAAGAGTTAGAGAAAGTCTATCTTCTAGTATTGATTTTGGAGGGAGAGAATTCCTTGTCTGTGAACCTTTGCCTTCAAGGAATCAATGGAAATGTGTTTATCATATAGTCTGTCTGATCCACTTAAAGTTTGAGTAGTGGTGTAAAAGATTGGAAGAGGAGAAGAAAGGGAGAGGTATTTCTAGATCTGGACATTGGCTCCAAAGAAGTCCCAGCTACTGAATGACTGCTGAGAATACTGTCTCTACTTGATAGGTGAGGTCCACAAACAGTCTCCATTGTGAATATTCTGTTCCTGGCTGGGGCTTTTCAGCCCATGACTCAACAGCTGCACCAGGTAGGGTGCACAGAAATTAGCTTTTACTTTGCCCCCCACCCTCCCATAAGGCACTCTGGTTTCCTGGCATTGCTCTTAGGACTCATGGACTGATGTACCCACTGCAGAGTGCTCGTTTCCCAGGAGTTGAAGCTCCTTTCAATTCTTCGGGGCAACCTGTGGAGTAAATAGACTTTGACATCCTGTTGTCTGCTATTGGCCTCAGCTCTCTTATCAGTAGAAGTCAGAGGGAGAAAGAGCTCTTTCCTGCACTGCCCTCATCCCATGCCAAGAGTAACTGCACACCTGGCTCAGTAGGGCAGAAGGGTAGGCTGAGTCCTGTGCACCTGAAGAGCTGCTGACCAGCAGGCTGGGGGGCAAGAGTGCAATGGACATTACTTCATTAGGGACTGAGTGACAGGAGAACCCTGGGCACTTGTCACTGGGCACAGACTCAAGTGGCCTGGGCAGCACTCCACAGTGCTGCTGGGACCCCCAGGGCAGCAGCTCTCTGCTGCAGCTGCTGCCTCTCTCCTGCCTGCTATTAACCTGGGCCTTTAGTGAGGATCCTGGAGCGCCCATCTGCCAAAGTATGTCCCAGCCTTCTGCTTCTAGAGCCATCCTCCTGATGAGGTGACTCTTGCCCTTTCCATCTCTCCATTGGCATCCTTCCTTCTTCTCCCTGCCTCCTGACATCCTGTACCTTGCTTTTTCCCATCTGTTTGCCAAATGTCCAGTCTCACTGTCACCCTCAGCATGCCTAGCCACCTACAACAAACACACAGTGAGCACAGCCCCACCCTACATGCTCACAGTCATGGATACACACAGTCACATTCATATCCCTTCACACACAGCCACGAACATGTACCACACACACTACTTTAAGCATATGTACCACACATAATACAAAGCTGCACAGAAACACAGCCACATACAACCTTGCTCAGAAAGCGCCCTGAGCCCAGAAGCATTCATCTCCTCACCTCCACCAGCTTCCGGCATAGAGCTGACAATGACTGACAGTTCTGTTCTGATAGCTGTTGCACTATGGGGACCAATCACATCTCTTCCAGTGACACTCCTAGCCTAGGCCAGGATAATTGAGTCAGGAGAGCATGTGGGCAGGACAGTGTGTCAGAGTCAGCACTGAGCCTGTGTAAGAATACGCCCAAGCTGAGCCCATCCAACACACCCAGGAGGCTGACATCAGGGCGAAACACTCCCTAGGAGCTGTGCTGTGCTGGCTGACTTAGTGGAGCCAGGAGATTGGTCATGAGGGCTCACCAGTTCCAACCCATCTCCAATCAGCAAGAACTAAAACATACTTTCCTCACAGCCAACATGGCTGCCTTTCATCAATCAGGGACGGTTCTACCCTCCCACTTCACAGGTGTGGTCATCAAAGGGTCTATGTGCTACCTTAGCATCAGCACTGGGCTGGCAGAGAGCTTAGTGAGCTGGTGCAGGCCTAGAACTAATGTGGGTATATGTAGGTATGCCCCACACATCCTTTTCTTCCCCTCTCCCCATGCAAGTACAGACGTTTAAAAATCTGGGCAGATGGGCCAATGGGCATATGACTTGGTGATTTAGCGTGACCCTGCCACTTCCTAGGGGTAGTGTCTGCCCTCATATACAGAGCACACAGTTTTGAACAGAGCCCTATCTGAATTCCAGAATACTTAACTCCTAGGGACTGAACCTGAGGGCAGAAGAATTCACATAACCACTCCAGGTGTCCCGAACAGGTGTTCCCACATCAGCTCCACACCTGGCCCTACCAAGCCAGCCTCCTTCAGTCTTCTCATTGTCCTTTCAGTGACAGCTCAGAACTAAGAGGCGACGTACTTCCTAAATCCCTTTTCCTTTCTCTTCACAGGTCAGTGCATTGACCCCTACAGAGCAACTGACTTAGAGAAGGCCATGGCTGTCTCTGTGCCAATGGTGATTGGGGATGCAGTAATAATAACAACCATTATACAATTTAAACTGCATATAGTCCTACACAATTTTCAAAGTGCCATTACACAGTCCTGTCCCATCAGCCTTGAGAAAGACCATGACCTTGAAGATGCCTTAAGTGCACACCGGAATCTTCTGTTTCAAGAGGAGCCTGGTGTGACAGCAAGGGAATGGAACAAGGAATTAGACAGATGCCTCTGAATACCACCCCTGGCCAGGTGCGACCTGAGTGCCAGCTTGTAGACATTTTAAGCCTCAACTTATTTGCAGTTATTATTAAATACTGACTACTTTATTGGAAAAAAATTAGATGAAACATTCTTTCCTAAAGGTGGATGTGGAATGATTGGTTAAAAAAAAAGTATGGAGCAGGTCAGTAAGCTAGCTTAGCAGACTATACACCTGCTTAGGCAAGTGCAGGGACCAGGGTTCAATCTCAGACACCATAGACCTTGCCAGCCCCATCCCCAGGCATGCTGAGCTGGCCACCGAGACTGGGTGTGGTGGTGCACACCTGCAATCCCAGTACCAGGGAGGCTGAAATGGGACGATCAGGACGAGTCCAAGCTGAATAGTGAGACTCTGTACCAAATACATAAAAAGTACAAAGTCCACATAAGCAATTACCTTCACTGGAGCAGCAGACATATGATGGGGGTCGGATGTTAGGAGAAAGAATTTTGCTTGTGATGTATTCATGGAGTTTTGTGAGGTACACATGGCCCATCCTATTCCGTGCGGTGCATGGGCTGGATCAAATGGCAAGCCACCTGTGGATGCCTAGGGGTGACAAAATCCCAACGCACCATCACTCTAAATCAGTTACTTGCATCAGAATAGCAGGCAGAGAAGAGAAGAAAGAAAGCACACCCACTCAGTGGGAGAAGGAAAACTTCATTGGAGGTGGTGGAAGAAATTCATTGAGATAAATTTTAACAATGTTTGACAGATGATATTTTGTGCAAGGAAAGAGGCAGCATTCCAAGAAGATGGAAAGACTTAGACAAAGTCTCTCAGCATGCTGCAGTGAGCAGTCCACGTTCGCAGGACCCTGGGGTAGGTGTCATGCATTGTAGTCCTCCTTGCAGTGAGCCGGACAGTGTGTGGTCCCCTGAAGTCAAGGGATTCAGTGTGAGAGAGCAGTCTACCTCTCAGGTGGGACCAAAGGGCAACCTCTGCCCTAGTTTACAGAAGCCGCATGGTCCTCTTCTCTCCAAGGGAAAGCAGGGCTGGTTTATCTCTGCATTCACATACGTTCTTTGTGTCAAGAGCAAAACCACTTTTAGAGGCTCTCCAAACCCCTAAGACTTTCGGCAGCTAAAATCAGTACCTTTGAAGAGACATGCTGGAAAACAATTTTTCCATGTATATGCCAACTCGGATGTCTCAGGGCCATAAGAGGCAGCACACAAGAAGAATTTGAGCAGATTCACAAAAATAACTCCCAAACAGGGAAGGAACAAAAAGAGTATTCACGTGAGGTAGAGCATCAATCCAGCATGTCTGCAGAGTGCAGGTCTCCGGGGGCAGGAAGAGGTCAATTTCTTAAATAAAAGAAAAAAGAAAATCCCTGTGAAAAACAGTTTCTGGACTCAGAATTCTAATTACTTCATTATTAGTTGTGCTTGAATTTATACAAACACAAAACTATGCGAATATTTCCAGTGCTTGGGTATCTTTTATAATTATAAACAAACATACATTATGTCAAACTTTAAAAAAAATATATACTCAAGTTAGTTTAATGATATATTATTGTTTTTCTCAGGATAAATCTCTGTTTACAAAGTGAATGACAAGGGCCAGGGATATAGCTCAGTGGAACAAGCACCTGCCTGGCAAGCGCAGGGTCCTGAGTTCAATCCCCGGTACTGGAAAAAGCAGAACAAAACAAAAAAGGAAGAAAGTGAATAACAAGCCTGACTGCTGAATGATACCATGCCAATTCTGACTTTGAGATAGGTGTACATTATATAGTAACTTAATATTTGTCTTTTTTTCCTGTAAATCCAAGATACAGGGTGTGAACTAATTATATTCCTTAAATTCTGGCACACTCTCCTGATTTGTCAGTTAAAAAGTTAGTTGGGAGACCGCTGTCCTGTGTTATTTCATTGTTCTTCTCCTTTCTTCCCCTCTGTCTTCCCCGTGCCTGCGATCCCTATAAGTTCCCATTTGAATGTGTATCCTCCATATCTGCTTTTTTAGTTTCATTTTATAAGATGTATAGTATTGCCTTGTGGTTTGCTTTTAACTGACGTAAATGATACTGGAAATTGTGCTCCCTGTTGCTTCTCACATTTACCATGTGCATCCCTATTTTAAAGAACTACCCTTGTTGCTGAGTGAGTGAGTTCTAAGTATCATTTCTAACTGCGTGCAGGGTGGCGCTAGGTGCTAGCTGGGTGCTGACCCTCTAGCTTTCTAAGAAGAGACAACTACATTGACTCCAGTTTCCAGCCATCACAAATAAAGTTGTGGCAAACATCCTCATAGATTCTCTGGAGGGCGCCTCTAGAGTGTTTCCAAGAATAGCCTGGGACGTGCAATACCTGCTTATAGACAACTCCAGTGGGGTTGCCCTCCAGGGTCTCTATGCCTGCTCAGACTCTCAGTGCAGCACTTAGGTTTGTGGTCTTCTCCCCTCCCTACAACCCTACAGGCTCTCACTTAAAAATGCCTGCCAACTAGCTAGCTGTGAAGCATTGCATCAGTGTTTTAATTGGCTTTTTTTTTTTTTAAATCAATAGTGAGATTGACCATGTCACCAAATACTTGTTATAAGTTTGTTTTTGGCTGCTGTGAATTCTCTATGTACAGCTTTTGCCTGCTTTCCTATTAGATTTCCTTGCTGCTCATTAGCAGAATTTCTCATTGGTTTCATATATTGAAAAACTTATTGCCATATTTATGACCTTTCTGAAAATTGTCTATGATGGCCGCTAGTGTAAAGAAAATTTCAATTTTCCTGTAGTGAAATCTATTAATTTTTCATCTTGTTCTGCATTCCTCTCAAGTCTTATTTAAAGGTATTTTTCTAACTCCAAGAGTCAAACATATTTACATATATAAACACATCATATGTGTAAACATATGTTAGCTTAAAGGTATGAGGTTTGCTCCAGGTTTTTATGAGGTTAAAAATGTCCTTAGATATTTTTCAAAGCTATTTTAATATCATAAGTAAATTTATACTTCATCAAATACTTTCTCTGAATATATTAAAATATTAGGATAATTACCCTTTCATCCATGAATATAGTGATTTAGAATAGACATCTCATGATAAAATACCCTTTCTTCCTACAATAACTCTTACTTGGTTGTAATCTTTCAACTGTTTCAATTCACTGCTGTATTCACTTAATTAATATTTTTCTAGATTTTTTTATTTCTATGTGTATAAAATGTAGTTAATCTATGATTTTTGTCCCTGTATTATACTTATCTAGTTCTGGGACCATAATATTAACTGCATGAAATGAATTTGGCATTTTTTTTCTCTATTTCCTTGAACAATTTATATAATATAGGGATTATCTATTGCATGAAAATTTACTAAAATGTAACTTTATAAGTGACCAGTTGTATTCATTAAAAATTCCTCAATAACCTAGTATGTCATAAATGTTATATATAAATGTATATATATATGTATATATATATATATATAACCTAGGTTTTTTCAATTTTATTGACATATTCATAACTTTCTTACTTTATTTAAGGAAAATCTCTGTCATGCCTTAATTGTACCTCCTAGATCAAACATCCTCTAGTTCCTTTCTGGGTCTGACTTTCCTACCTGCCACTCATCCTTTCTCCTGATTCAGGATGACCTTCCTGCTCCTAAGACATGTGAGTCCTATCTCACAGTTCTAAGAGCCTAGTTCTTGTCTTTTTGGTGTGGTCCTGGAAGGGGATTTAGTAATCAGATGAGGAGCAGAGGGACACACTGTTTTGTGGTGACCATTGTTGGTTTCTCCTTGGCTTGTCCCTTAAGCCAACTTTATTTGTTGCCAAGTACATGAACAGGTGGCCAACTTCATAATCCAAGTTAAGCTATTATGAACTACTTTTTTAAGATTAATATCCAAATGAAAGCCCTCCAGTGTTAAAATTCCAAAGCATTCTCTTGATTGCTAGTTTGAAAGGTTCTACTTGACTACATGTTTTGCTCTGTTTGTTTTTAATACTGACCTTTTATCATTTCAATATACATTAGCATGGGGATAACACAAGGCTGTTACAGTCTAAGAAGAAAATGTTCTCTAGGAAGAGGAAACAGTGCTTGTAGCAAGATGGGGTAGTAGAATACAGGGGTTAATGTGAAGACACGAGGTGGAGAGGCTTCTAGAAAGGTGCAGCACAGTAGGCAGATGGCCTGGAAGGACAGCCTGGGGGCAGTGAGAGCACTGTGGAGACACAGAATGCAGGCTGGGCAACAAGGAACAGCATCAGGAGTGTGCCCAGGAGCAGAACTGGGGGCAGGGCTGCCGAGCGCTCACACCCAGGCATGCAAAGCTCACTACTGCAGGATCATTCTTGCGTCATTCCCCATTCTCCACACAGAGGTTCATGCTTAGTTCTACAGCTGCATCAGGAAGTAAGAAAGGTTCATAGCATCATAGTGGGGAATGGACGTTGTATAAACAGAACTGTGGCGGCAGCATTTTCAGTAATCCCAAGTCAGTGCTAAATACTGAGAAGGAAACCATAGACTGGTGTGATCAAAGTGATGGCAGGTAGGGTGAACAGATAGTGCTCTGAGGAGAGAGGGCTGTCCATGCCTGAGACCTGAAGGTGGAGGAAGCTTGGGAAAGAGCTTTTGTGGCAGAGGAGCTCCAAATAATGGCCCCGAGATAGACAGTTACATGGTGTGCTAAAGGAAAAGTGTGGAGATACGAGGAAGAGGGGCAGGGGCGCCAACCATGGAGAGCCTCAGATGGGCTGTTAGTGGGCTTCGAGCAGGGAGGAGTACAGCCTAACTATGCTCTGTCATCCCTCTGAGAGGGATCCAGGTCATCAGGGGAGGATAAGAAGCTGAGATCTGGTCTGGATGTTGCTGAACTGGCCCAGGCATGAAAAGTTGGGTGAGGTAGAGATGGGATGGTGTGCCGGAAGACAGCTATAGATGGGAGAAATTAAGGATGACTCTAGAATATTGGGGGAGCAATGGCGCAAATGGCAATACAGTTACTGAGATAAGACCAAGGCTGAGAAGGGAAAAAATAGAACCACAGCCTTTGTAAATGAGGAAACATGGATTGAAGGGAAGTAGGAAAAGGGGGGAAAAAGAAAGAATCAAGTTATATCACGTATAGATACACATTCCCTGTGATCGATGTGATCATTATATATACCTAAAATGTGCCAATTAACTTAATTAATTTTTTTAAAAGAAGAGGAAAAGGAGGAGGAGGAAAAGAAAGACTGGAAGAGGCCAGGGTCATGGTGGACAGAAGAACTTGGCTTGTTGGCAGAGAAAACAGATAACTTGAAGAAGGAAGAAAGTGCCAGCTCAATAGCTCAGGGGATTAAAGCACTTGCAAGCAGGCACAGGGGCCAGGGTTTGATCTCCTGGGCCTGTCTGGCCGGCCACACCCCCGGGGTGCACTGAAAAGGCAATTGAGACTGGGCATAGTGCTGCGCACCTGTAATCCCAGCTCTTGGGAGACTGTAAACAGGTGGATCACTAGGAGTCCAATCTAGTTAGACCCTGAACACCCTGTAGACCCTTCCCTAAAATACACAAAAAAAGAGGAAGTATATTTCTATTTTACTACTAGAGAAGACTAGTCGCAAAAGGACAAAGAGCCTCGGAGTAGCAAAAGCAGACAGGCAAGAGTGACAAAGGGCCGCTGATGTAGGAGGCAGAGACAGGCTGGACATCTGAGGAGTGAGCTATTGGAGGGGAACCCTCTTCTCAGAGAAAGAAGGGAACAACATTTGAAATGTTTCCCACTAGAGGTGGCATATTTCCATCTCTCACGCAGGAAGCCAAGGCATTTGCTGCCTTTTGGTAGAGGACTGACAGAGTGGTGTGGGATTGTAGGAACTGTTTTAAATTGTTTTAAACCTGCTAACTTGAGGCTATTCCCATAAGTAACTTGCATCCCACCTAGCTGCCATCATATAGTTCCTTCCCATTCCAGCAAAGTGGCTCATTTTTTTAAAATGTAGAGCCCTATTTCCATTAAACATTTACTGAGTGCTTACTATGGATGAAAAACCCCTGCAGGTTTGAGGGTATAAACATAGCTGAGGCATTGTTCTTTGTCTCAAGGAACTCACAATCTGGTTAGGCATGGTGACAGGCAAGCCTGAGGTATAAAGCCAGGCAGAATAAAATAAGTGTTAGGAAGGAATTACCAGCAACAGCTAGCAGCAAGGAGATGAAGTAAAACATAATTCTGATGGGTGGAGGGGGCCGTGGATCAGCTTTATGGAGAAGAGCTCTTGCAGATTGGCTGGAATTTTGCTTTCAGGTGAAGTGGGAAGGAGGCCAGCAAAAGCTATTGCCATCTGCACCTAACCCAGCAGGGCACGGGGGCTCTAGAGAGCCAATAGAAAGGGGCAGGAACCCAGGGCTTGTGCCTTAGAGGAGAAACCTAACCAATTAATGCAGAAGCCAAGGAGCCAGTGGGCAGCTTCCCGTGGGCCCCACTTCGGGTTTCTTGTTCCTGCCCCATACCCCTGCATTATTGTGGTTCCCAGGTGAGGGAGCTGCTGGGAACACCTGCGCCTCGGAGGACTGAGGTCTGCCTAGGAGGCGAGCTTTCTGAAGCACAGTGTGGACGCTGTTAAACTCTTTCTATTATAGTTACCATCATAATCGGCATTTTGCACCCTGCCTGTTATCTCCTTCTGGTGTTTAGCAGCTTGGAAATGTTCTGCCTGTGATTTCTTCATCTAGGCAGAACTGTTCCCTCTAGCTTCCCCTCCTCCCTTTACTTGGCTTTTCCTCCTAAATGAGAGTCGGAGACCACGAACTCTTTTTTAAAGCATGAAATAGTGATAAACATATTTTCAAAACCTATAACAAAGAAAGACCTGATGCAGTGGAAAGAAACACTCTTAAGAAGTAAATAAAACCCTGCTTTCTTAAAATTTAAATCTGTCCCTCCCTCAAGAAAATATACTCAAGCAATTTTTCTTGTGTGTGTGGTGAACAATTCAGTGCATTCATAGGTTGGAAAGGGCTTTAAAGAAAACACAATGCTCCCTCTTTTGCATATGCCAAACATTTTCACTCAGGGCAAAATCAGTTGCTCTTTTAAACAAATTGATTTTTCCAGAGAATGCTGTAAAATATTATTGCAGGCAAAGCCAGCCTGGGGCAGAATCATGTGAACTGCATGATGCTTGTCCTCGGCACTTTCCTGACTCCTCTTTCCTGTTCAGGGCTGGTCTCTGCTGGCACCTGTCCCGTTCTGCCCGAGGTCAGCCACACAGAGCTCTGTGAGCCGCGAAGGTGCAGCCAACTCCTGGCTCAGCCACTAACTAGATTTGTGACCTTGAGCAAGGTCCCTTCCCTTCTCTGGGGCTTAAAATGAGGGTTTTCCATGCAAACCAAAGAGCTGCAGGATGAAGCCCCATTGTATAAGTGGATGAAACAGTCTGACAGTAGTGGGCACTAGGGTAGAACTAGAAACCCTGCCATGGATAAGGGACAGAGGCCACTCTGCTTCCAGAGAAGGTAGTGCAAGCCCAGTGTTGCTAGAACTCACGGTTTTTTAAAGAGATCTGAAATTATGAATTGTACGTGGAAATTCAAATTTTAAAGTCTTCTTCAGGATGAATATATCAGCAGGCCTACATTGGCCTATGGGTCTTGTGGTCTCCGGACCACATGATGTTTATGATCCATTTGGTTCTAGCAGTAGTTGGCAAAAGATTAAGGTTCTACTTTCTCTTCGGAGCATTTTGACAGCAGCCTCTTAAAGATAGGAAGTCCAAAAAGTGAGTCTCTAGCGACAGAGCTGGCAGGTTTACAATAGGTCATTGGGAAAGTTATGTGCAACAAGAATTGCACTAAGCTCTGCCTTGCTTCCCCACTGGATTCTGCCAGCCCGGCAGCTTGGTCCTTTGCCCATATATAAGGTCAATGTTCCTACAGTTTTGCTTCTAATGAAAAGTGACCCAGTCAGGGCCTTCAAATCCAGATGCAGAATTGGTCCTACATCCTAAATAAAACTTTCACAAAATAACCATCTAAACTGGATAGGAGAAGCTTCAGTAGACACAGGGTAGAAAGTCTGTAGAGATCTCAGTTTTGAGAGAAGAGGGAAATCTTTGATCATGTAATTATACACAACTAGAGTGCCATTTTCTCTTCCTGCCTCCTACACATTCTTATAGGTTTGATCTTGAATGTTCTCCAAACTGCAATGTGTTCATGGCTTGTTTCCCAGAGTGAAGCTATTAGGAGATGATGCAGTCTTTAGGAAATGGGTCCCTGTAAGAGGTCCCTCTGCAGGTGAGGGTATGGCCTGAAGGATCATTTTGGGATCTTGACCTCTTCTTGTTTCTTTGCTCCCAGCCATGCGTGGAGAAGTTTTTCTCTACCCAAAGCTTCCATGATGATATGCCGCCTCACTCACTTCAGGTGCTAAGCAACAGGGCCAGTTACTAGGGCACTGGAAACCCCAGAACTGTAAGCCAAAGTAAATCTTTTCTCTTTATAAGTTAATAATCTCTGTATTTTGTTATTCACAGAAAGCTGACAAACACATGTATATGCCCTTTAATAATGTACGACCAAATATGCATCTTGCCTTGATACCTGGGCTTTAGGAAAAATGTCCTTTGTCCCTATTTAAATCTTTTCTTCTGGTTCTTCTGGCAAAAATAGTTGTCAGGTTTTTATTTTTAAATACTAGCTCTTCTCTGTCTGCAGGGGTGATACATAAAACATATGACTCTTCCTTAAACGTTCTCATATATGCCAATATTCAGTACTCAAGTAACTAACTGCCTTTTAGTTCCAGACAAAAGCTTAAATGAGATAACTGAAAAACATTGTTACATCAAAATATATGTCATGAATTATTGCTTAATGTTCATTTAAATTTTCTCCTTGACTCTTGTTGGATTTTCATAAAATTATATTCCTGGATCACATTAAGTTCATTCCATGCAGAAATGTCTTCACTGAGTCATGTTGGTTATGATGACCACGACTTTTATGGAGGTGATGTTAAGAATCAGCCAAATGAAGAACATTTCCACATTTTCTCTAAAAACTGTTGTGGAAGATAGTGTCCATTATGTTGTTCAATGTTCCTGATACAGTGATCCACGTTATAAATTCTTAGAATTTATTATGAGGGAAACATTTGCTTCTCTTGGCAAAATAGAATGCTTCCTATTATGTGATAATGAAGATTCTAGGCCTCTGAATTGTCCATTTTCTGTTTCTTCTTGGCTTTTGGGAATCTTATAGGTTGTCTTTTTGCTGGCGACATAATCTATATACATGCAAATTAATTAATTAAATTTTATGTATTTGGTACAAGGTCTCACTACGCAGCTCAGGCTCGTAGTGAACCTCCTGTTTTCAGCTTCCCTAGTGCTTGAATTACCAGTGTGTGCCATGTGCCACCATGCCCGGTCTCAGTGGTCAGCTCAGTGTGGCTGGGGGTGGGGCCAGCACTTAGTCTGCTGAGCTATCTCACTGGCCCCATACACCTAAATTTAGAGTATATTTGTCTTTCTGCTTCATTCTCTTGATCTTTTTAAAATTAATTTTATTGAGAA
>NDGN011421158.1:0-32124 GCA_002564285.1 Tympanoctomys barrerae
TTGAGCTCAGTCCCTTGTACTTGCCAGGCAAGTGCTTATTCTACTGAGCTATCTCCCCAGCCCTTTTCATTCATGTATTTGATACAGGATCTCACTGTGCAGCTTGGACTCACAGTGATCCTCCTGTTTTCAGCCTCCCTAGTGCTGGGATTATGGGCACACACCTGGGGGCAGGGCTGGAGTGGCAGGCCGGCCTGGGGATCGAACCCTGGTCTCTGCTCTTGCCAAGTAAGACCATTTTTTAAAAACTACCCATCTCTGTCTTTTGATAATTTAGCCCATCTACATTAACACGTCATTTATGCTGGGCGAGGCTTGCTTCGGTCTGCCACGTCACTTTTCCGTGTGTTCCTGTTTCTTGTGCCTCTATTCCCTTTTCACCTTCTTTAGTTTACGTGAACATTTTTAGGGCCCTTCTGACTTACTTTTAATGCTTTTGAGTGTAGCCCCCTTATGGTTTCCTCGGGGGCTGCTCTAGATGGTGCGATATTTCCAGTAACCAGCCACGATCTCCCACCCCGAGTGACATTGGGAAACCATACGACTGGGATCCTCTCTACCTCCCTGTCTCTAAATGTCCTTGCCCCAGATGTTCCTGTACACACTCCAAGCAGCGCCCAGCGCTGTCCTGAGATGCACCGTGAGGTGCGGCTGAAGCATCGGGAGGAGGAGGAGTGCCCTCTGTGTCCCTCTGGCTGTGTGCTCTTCTTCCCGCCTTTTCTCAGGGGTCTCCCGCAGCCATTCAGCAAGGGCACGGCCGCTAGAGACTCTCTCCAGCTCCCTCCCATCCTGGAGGCTGGTGGCCGGGGAAGAGCTCACGGCGCAGGTTCCTTTATGTCGTCTGTTGAAAGCTCTCGTGTTGAGAGCTGCCCCGGCTCTGGATGAGAACTGCCCTGTCAAACAGGTTGGCCTTCTGTGATCGATAATACATCACTTCTTTCAAGATATTTTACTGGTTTAAGTAAGACTTGCTGACACATGCCTATAATCCCAGCACTCCGGGAGGCTGAGGCGGGAGGAAACAAGCCTGGGGCATAGCATTAGAAAGGGCTGGGACTGCAGCTCGGCGGACGTGCTCTGGGTTCAGTCTGTTAGCACAAGAAAAGCGTATCACTCATTTACAGCTTTCGTTGTCTAGTTCGCAGAAGTCCGAGCAGGATGTATTGAGTGTGGACTGACTGGAATCCACCTTGTCTGCGTTTTGCGGAGCTTCTTGGGCCTGCTAGACTCACTCCTTTCACCCAGTTGAGGGAATTGCCATCCGCTCTCCTGGACCGAGCTCGGCCTGCGCTCTGCTCCTCTCTGCTCTGGCTTCTGATGGGAGGAACTCGAAGCACGCTTTGTCAGGTCGTCGGTCCCACGTGTGTGGTGGTGGCTGTCCCTCAGCTGTGCAGCTGTCCTGCACTTGGGGTGGGAGGGCTTGTGTGCCCAGCCTGGCCCTGGAGGAGGGTGGGGTGGGGCTCTGGGTTCTTCTCTGAGCTCTGCTAGCTCCACAGCCGGCTGGGCAGCGTCGTCACGGATGGGGCGTGTGTAGACGCTCAGCACCACCGCCGGCCTCACTGCTCTGGGTCAGGACAGTGAGTGCCACTCCCTGTTTTGCCGCAAGGTCCCTAGAGCAAGGACAGGGATCAGTGGCTGCCCCATCCCTCCTGCCCGGTGGGACAGGGCGTGATGGAGCTCTGGGGGCTCAGGTGTCCCAGGTGGGCGTCCGATGACTCACAGTGTGGACTCTGACCACTTCCTGGTTGGCCCGCCCCCATGCTCTTCTTGGTCACCCTGCAGCACGCACCCCCTCCTGGGGGATGTGAGGACAGAGGCATCCCGGCCACTGTCTGCGGGAGGCAGACTTCTTGGGTGGCCCTGCGATGTCGTCAGCACATGCTAAGGACCTGCAGTGTCCTCGTGCAGTGGAGGGGATGTAGCCCAGTCCCCAGGGCTCAGAGGCAGGGAAGGCAGGCAGAGCTCAGCATCAGGGTCGTGGCCCTGGTGGTGCCCTGTTTGGTAATAAATTACAGAAAGAACACATTTCTTCATGTCCGATTTACTTTAATGCACAAACTAAATTCTGCATAGAAATTGATTATCACACCATAATCCATCCAGCTAAGCATAAGTAAGCCCCCTTCCCACATGTGGGGAGACAGTGGTCACTGTGACAACACCACAACGGTGCCCCAGGCTGGCGGCCTTCCCGACTGCAGCGCCCGAGCCGCGTCCTGGGCCTTGCCTTTCCTTTGCACGCTCCCGCAGGGCTGCAGCAGAGCAAAGACGCCGCGGAAGCGCCTCTGCACTTCCTCCCAGCTCGGAATCCCTCTGAGCTCAAATGCATTTCTCACATGAAACTTGGAGAATGGGGCAGAGCTTGGAAAGTCCCACAGACGAGACATGAGGTGACATCAGGATGTGGCAGCCTTGTTTACACAAGAGGCTGCTGGTTCCAGGAATTTGGGCCCCCCAGGCACCCACGCGCGGCTTGCATCCACACCAGTGTGAGCAGTGGGCGCCCTCAGGGAGGTATTCTGGGCACCCCTGAGCTCACCCCAAAGGCTGCACTGGCCTTCGTCTGTGACCTGCTGGTGGGCGGGTGGATGGAGGAGGAGGCTCTGCAGGAGCGGGAAAAGCCTGCACTTAATTGCAGAGGCTGGAAATGTTTCTGCACTGAAACTGAGCTCTCTTGATTACCCGGCTTCCTTTCAGGGATTGTGTGGAATGAGCCTGCCCGCCCGTCCCCTTCCTCCATCACCACCCCAAGATCATTGTCCTCATCTTGACTGGGTCTGGGGGACATCACCCCCAGCAGCGGTGCTCAGCCGAATCCATCCCCTGCACCCTCCCCAGTGCCCAGGTGGGGTCCGATCTCCGGGTCTCTCCCTGCCCGGCCTCCCCACCAGCAGTGAGGCTCAGCTCAGGCCGCCAGCCTCAGAGAGATGACGCGTTGTGTGCCACAGGCCGCGGTTAGCAGTCAGCCTGCTCTCCTTGGCAGCGACAGATTCCCTGCTCAGTGGCTGTGAGACCACAGGGGAAATGACTATGGGGCGGAGGGTCTGCAGGCCGCAGGGGCCTCCCTGAGCCATGTCCCCAGCTGTGCTTGCACAGGGCCCCACACCTGAAGGCCCCCTGGTGAGCAAAGAGGAGACATGGAGCTGACACCTCAAGCACAAATGCGTCCCCTCTGCACCTGTGCCTCATGAATCACATTCTGATTCGCTGTCCGGAGAGAACAGGCCTAGAAGTGACCACGACTCAGTGGAAGGGGCCCAGCTGGGTTCGGGCTGAGCTGCAAAGGGCTGGAGCCATTCTCCTGCGTGCGGCTGGGACTTAGAAGGCAGCGCTTGGTGACGACGCGCTTCACACTGTCACCCTCCCACAGGGACGCGATGATCAGATAGATGCTCAGGCTGGAAGCTCACCTCAGGGGCCAGCGAATCAGGTCTGGCCACCGAACCCCAACAGTGCATGAAAGGTGACAGCCTCGAAGGGCACAGCCACACCGGGAAGACAAGCACCTGGCACGTCCAGGCTAAGCTCCAGGATAATACAGGCAAGGGGCACTGTCAGGCAGCCTGGGGGCTGGCCGGTCGATGTGAACCTCAGGACCGGCCCAGCATGGCCTCACCCACAGTGACACAAAAGTGCCTCAGCATGGGCATGGTTTTAGCCCTGGCAAGGCAGGGATACCTGTGCCTTCATGGGGGCCCACAGGACTAAGGAGGCAGAGCAGGGGCTTTGGAACCTGGCTTGGGGGGCCCGAGGAGGCCCCGCAGGCTGGTGCTGTCAGCGAAGGCAGGCCCACACTGCGCTTCCCTTGGTGGAGGCCTACGTGGGCCTGCCAGCCTTCGTCCCAAGCTTCAACTGTCTGCAAAGGCCCGGAGGGCCTGCAGCTCGCCAGCGCTGCCCTGCTCGGGACCTTGCAGCTCCCAGGGACCAGGGACCTCTCCACACTGGCGAACACATCACATCTCGGAGGGTCAGGGGCTCTGGGCACCTTCTGCAGTGTGGGCTGGTGGCCATGAATGTGGGGCCATGGGGGGCTCCCCTCAGGCATGGGCAGTGTTGCTCTAAGCCCATGGCTGGCCCTACAGTGGTCACTTGGTGCCTTCACTAATGGTGACACACTGCAGGTGAACAGTGGTGATTTGTGTTCCAAGGGACAGGGAGGCAGCAGTGTCAGAATACCAGGACAGTGGCCTCCTGGGGCCAGTGAGGGGAAAATGCCCACACCCACTCTGTTTTTTTCTTGGATATCAGTAAATTTAAGCTCGAATAACCTAGATGCTTGAATATCTATCTGTCTGTCTATCTATCTATCTATCTATCTATCTATCTATCTATCTATCTAGCATCTAGCATCTATCTGAACAAGACGGGTCCCTCATCTTCTCTGGCTAAGAAGCCCCACCCTTGCCTATGCATATCTTCCTCCAGAAGATGCTCACACCCCAGCTCAGCAGTATC
The DNA here is from genome assembly GCA_002564285.1 of Tympanoctomys barrerae. Lineage (NCBI taxonomy): Eukaryota > Metazoa > Chordata > Mammalia > Rodentia > Octodontidae > Tympanoctomys > Tympanoctomys barrerae. Next base: position 4,456 of record NDGN011421158.1, read on the forward strand.
CTGGCTACTCTGAGCGTAGAGCTGCACCTGCCCTGATGCCCCCAAGCGTCTGATCCCAGGGGCTCTGCTGTACCACTGGCCTCAGTTTCCCCATCCCTGCATCACAGAAGGAAACAGCCAGGCCCGAGAGGTGCCCTGCAGGCCCAGACCTTCCTCCGGCAGAGCCCTGAATGCCCTGCAACAGGGCTGCCGCCACTCGATCCCGTGGAGCACTCGCTTCCTGCAGCTGAGGCCTGGACTCTGCCCAGGAAAGCAAATGAAAAAGCCCATGAGTGGGGTTCAGGCCCCGACAAGCCTCCTGCTGCCCCTCTGAAGGTCTACCCCGAAGCCTCGGGCTGCTTCCTCCCTACAGCAGCTCACTAGGTCCTCAGGCCGGCACGGGCACCTTGGCGCTGCGGCTGTCCCTGTCCCTGAGCTGAACTCTACTGTGCACACGAGAAACGCCGGCCAGTGGGGTGGGTCCTTCTCCACCTGGGAGCAGCACCCTCTCCGCCCTGCAAGCAGCTTCTGCACAGCAGCAGAGCTCTGGGAAACAGCTCCAGGGTCCTGAGGGCTCGCAACAGGGCCAGCAGCAGCTCCATCCACAGACAGGGAAACTGAGGCCAGAAAGCTTCTGCCACCTCTCCCACAGTGACACAGCTGGCAGGAGGTCCTGACGAGCAGTCTGCGTGTGGCCAGGCAACACCATGCTCCTCCAGGCTTGAGGCCAAAGACAGCCAGGACTTGCAATCCTCCTGCCTCAGCCTCCCAGACCATTGCAATCACAGGTAGCCATCACCACGCCTGTGCCTAAGTCTTTCTCATGTAGAAATTCAAATAATGACCAGAGTGTGACCATTCTTCTTATAATTTCTGCTCCCAGGAAGGGGGAAAAGGAAGGACAAGGCTCTCTGTTTATTGTGTTGTAGTTTTCCTTGTTTATGACCGCTGAGATATAAGTGAAAGTTACGGTGTAGGCCTTCTAAGAGGGCGTCTCACCTGAGAAGGCTGCTTCCCCCTTTCTCCTCCTGCCACCTTCTCACTCTACCTGAAATGCAGATGTAAGGGCTGGAGCTGCAGCAGCCTTCTTGGATGGCGATGCCCTACAGAGGGCCTTCCAGCTGGAGGCCAAAGGCAGGCCTTCCTGCAGCCCACAGCTAGATCCTACTTCTTTTCTTTCAGTGAAGAACACACAATACTATTTCAAAAACAAACTACTTGAGCTCAAATCCTGACATTGCTGCACGTGTGCACCATGTGCATATGCGGAGGGTGCGTGTGTCCACATGTGGGCTTCCAGGAACGCCAGCCTGCACACAGGCACAGGAAGTCGGGTGCCTCCGCTGCAGGTCCCGTAACATTGCTATACTGCAGTGTTACATGCGTTGCATTCTGTACAGTAAGTGATCATGTCATAATGTATGTCAATTAATTACTGCCCATAATATGACAATGGTATGAATGACAATTTTCCTTGCTTGGTTGCCTATTAAATGCTAAGCTCAACTCCTCACCTGCATCTCAGGCAGGAGCCAGGCCTCAGGGCCCCTGTGTGGAGAGGGGCTGGTACCTACAGCCACCAGTCTGGGCGGAGGAAAGTGGCCGAGGGGCGAGGCCAGGGGACGTGACGGGGAGGCCTAGGGGGCGTGGCCTGGGCAGGGCAGAGGCTGAGCACAAGCTCAGCAGCAAAGGGGCCTCAGGTTTTCTCACCAGGACAAGTTCCCTTGGCCCCAAGCCTGGTGGAGCATGACTGAAGGGCTGGGGCCCAGAGACGGCCTGACATTCCCAACCTTTGCTGAGTTTCATGTTGTCCATATAATCAGTTTTTTCAAGGAGCTGGATAAGCTGCTGTCAGCTGATGCCCAGCGCAACAGTCTCCGTTGGCATCTGCTCATTACCTGAGCGTGCGGGGTCAGTCTTGGGGAGGCGGCAGCAGGGTCGCCCCGGCCCTGGGCCCTTGGTGTGTGCCTTTGTAAAGTGTTTCTCCTGAATAGTCACCAACAGGCTACAGGTGGCTCCATCATAAATAAAATTGCGTGTGTTGGAGCCAGGAGGGACGCTGATGACCTTAGGGCACCTAGGACAGGAGAGACAAGACCCCAGTGCGGATGGGTCTGGACAGGATCCTTCCTTGTGCAGTTCTCTATTTTTAGGGCAAGTATTGTCCCTCATCTTGTGACGCGGGTTAGCTTCTCGCTGCTGCCCAGGTGCAGCCTGGAAACCTGCCGGCTGCTGAGGATTGGAGCACACACTGCTCAGAGCCTTGTGCCCAGCGTGCACAGCCCGGGCCGGGACTGAGGCTGGCATCTTCCAGAGGGTGATCCTGGCCTCCGAGCCTCGCCAACAAACAGGCCAGGCTGGGTGCTGAGGTCCGCCTGGCTGGCCCAGGGCTCAGGTCTTGGTAGGGCTGCCTAAGGCAGGGCCCAGGATCAGAGACAGAATCAAAGTGTCAGCACCGGTCAGCCCGGCGCAGAGGCTGGCCAGCACATGGTCAGCACGGTCAGCACAGAGTCCCTGCCCACTGTGGGTGCAGGTGGTCCCCAAACCACTGCTGCCTGGGAGCAAGCCAGTTTGCTTCTTTTACTGCTTTGAAAGTTGCTGCCACTTTTGTCCCAGGTGGCAGTAGCAACTAGTCTGGGATGCCTCCCAGGTTGGGCACAGCTCCCGGCTGCCGGCACAGAGGCCTCGCCCCTCCCCCAGAGATCCAGGCTCCCCTCCAGGGGACACTGAGAAGTCCTGGGACTGCTTTAAGGCCACCTGGCCTGCAGACAGGGGAGCCTCCAGCTGAGGTCCACGTAGCACCATCCACCCTGTACACCATAGTGAAATGCAGATGAGGTCAGCAGGTGCAGCTGTCTCCAAGGTAGAGCACGGATCTGCTGGCCTGAGGGCTGGACGAGCTCCCGTGGTAGGCGCTAAATCAGGGAGGTGTCGCCGGAGGGAGCTCAGTGAGGTGAGGGGGCTCCCCAAGGATTTCAAGCTCCACCTCCCCACCCCTGCTACCCCCCAGGGGCTCCACAAGCATCTTACGGGTCAGGAAGGGGCTGCCCAGAGATCAGAGCTTCCACAGAGCCCCGTCTCCCTAAAGTCTCAAAGCTAAACTCATGCAGCACAGCTCTAGGGGACAGTAGGGTGTTCCCTTTGAATTGGGGGTGCAGTGGGGACGTGGTGCAGTGGGGGTGCAGCTGCCACAAGAGCCTGCAGGCTGCCAGCTCCATCCAGGTAGCCCAGGTGCCCCAAGCTTACAGGACTGGGGCACCAAGAGCACCATGATAACAGTCCCCTCTCTGTGGGCCAAATCTCTTCTCTAGATGCCCACAGGGTGAATTCAGGTAAAAAGAGACCTGCCTCCCAGTGGGGCTGGGGACAGAAGCCCTGGCTGCTACCCGATGACGGGGTGTCCTGCCTCAGCCTGGCGGGGCGCTCTCTCCACTGCGCCTCAGTGTCCTGTGCTGGGCACTTGCCGAGCTGCCCACTCACACTGGGGTGTGGCTTGGGCCTTGGGCCCACGCCGTGTGCTCAGCTCACACAGGACACGCAAGGGACGGTCCTCACGAGGGCTGAGGGTCCCCCCTCTGGAGCTCTGTGCTGCAGCTCAGGGACAAGAGACCCCTTCAGGGTGTAGGAAATGGGGGAAACCCACAAGGAAGGGAGCCCAGACCAGGCTCAGTTTCCCCCTCTGGGGTTGGGAGGGCAGGGGGGGCAAGCTCGCCTGGCACATTGTTAATGAGGGTGCCAGGAGCCCAGGCCCTGGTGACAAATGTCCTGGTGCGATACGCAAAACAGTGGAGATGCATGTGGGCACCCGCAGTGTGGGAAATGCCAGTATCCCTAGTGAAGAAGGAGTCTGCCCCTCTCCTGCCCTCGGCCTGGCCCTGAATATTGCTTTATTGAAAACTCTGGTGTTTGGTCCTGGATGGCTTTTTCCCAAGCGCATGTGGAGTCAGGTGTCTTCCTCTGGTGACTGAGTTCCTCAGCCCACAGCCCCCTCCCCGAGCCTCCTCTGGGCTCACACCATGCCCAGCACTGCTTGGCAGCAGGTAGCTGGTGGCTCTAAGGCTGGCCAGGGCCTCCTCGTACCCCAGGTCTGCATCCCCTACCTCACCCTGTGCCCTCGGTATGCAGGGCACCAGGGCTGAGTCCCCAGGCAACGAGAGGACAGTGACAGGAAGCCAGACACGGGACAGCAGAGAAGGGCCCCGCGGCTGCATGTGGACTCAGCTGGGGGATTTCGGGGACCAGAGAGCGATGGGGACCTCTGCGTGGTGGAGCCGGTCCTCACCATGCCTGCTGAGGGGACCTTCGCGTGTCCTGTGTTACCCAGCTGTCGGAAGCCCTGAGTTCCTCCAGAGAGTCTGTCTGTCCTCCTTCAATCCCTGCAGCCTGTGCGCGAGGCCCCTAAAGCCAGTCAGAGGGCACAGCCCGGAGTCAGCCAGCTGCCCGAGCGCCTCACCCCAAGGATGGGTGTCACCCCAGGGATGGGTGTCACCCCAGGGATGGGTGTGTCCGGCCGGGAGCAGCCTTGCTGCATTATTCTTCATCATGGTTGCATTTTCTGCGTGTGTGTTTCCTTCCTCATCCGACCTGGGGGAAAATCAAACAAAACTAAACCACAAATAAGTGCTTTCGGCTGCTTTCTTTGCCCACAGGGTATGTGGGCAAAGTGCTAAGTGCCTCGTTACAGGTAAGTGCAGGAATCCAGGAGGCAGAAGGCAGGGCGCAGCTGGGAGCCGGGCCAGCTGCTGCTTCCCGCAGGGGTGGCTTTGCCACACAGCGTGCACTGCGGCACTTTCTGCTTCTGGATGATCCTCTGACCCGTGACTCTTGCCCGTGACACGAGGCACCTGAGCGTGCCGAGCCTCTGGGAGCTCTGGGTCTCAACTGCAGGGTCCCCGGGGGTGGGCCGCTTCCCCTCCGCCGCACCCCCCAGCTGGCTGTCCGTCAGCAGGCGCAGCTCCCCCACTGGTCCCCGCCCCATGCGTGACACAGTCCTGGCCCACGAGTGACAATTACTCTTATGGTCTCCTAAACTTGGATTCTGGTCTGAGCCTCTGAGGCCGGAGCTCCTGGTGCTGTGCTTCAGAAATAAAAGAATAAAGGAAAGAAAGAGGCGAACTCTCTCCCCCTCCCTCACCTCTTCATTGCAGGTCACATTCAAGATGGTGTATAGGAAGCAAGTGTTAAAAGAGAGTATGTCATGGCTGAAGCAATTAAATTAGGAAAAGTGGCAGAGCGCGCAGATTGGAAGGGACGTAACAAAGCACCCCTGAAGCTGCGCAGTCTGTGGTGGCAGGTCACACCTTTGCCTGTGTTGTGGGACTCCGGAGGTGGATGGAGGTGACCACTCTGTGGTTCCTGCACGATGTCCACCCCCACACTTGCCCAGGCCCTTCAGACCAGCCACTTCCCCTGGGCCACACACGCAGACTTGCACACACCACCGTGGCACGCACAAGCACGCGCGCGCACACCCGCCGTCCTGCATGCAGCGTGCAGCATGCACTTGGACTCCACCAGCCTGCGTATTTTTGCTTCAGTGGCTAGAAGCCACATTTCAGACCACACTCCACAGGGCAATGTATGAACCGCACATCTGCACAAACGTGCGTGCAGGGTGCGTGGGGGGCTCGGGGTTCCCGGGGCCAGCTGGAGGTGCTGGGGAGAGGCAGGGTGTGAATCGGCTTGTAAACGGCCGCGGTGATTTATAGGGAAGCCCCTTTACGGCCGGTGCCTCTCGGAGCCTTACGTGGACTCATTTTCTTTTTATCTCCGCCTGGCCAGGCCCCCTCCCAACCTCTCCCGCCTCCCCCTGCCCCTGAGCAGGTCCAGCTGGAGCAGACAGCCGCATCCAGGCGCGCAGACAGCACTAAAGTAAACACGCTGGCCACGGGCGGGCGTGCGCGGCCGGACAGATGATGGTCGCGGGCCGGGAGGACCACACACACGAAGCCCAGACCACACAGCGTCGCCTGCTGCCCTGCCTGCTCCGCCACCATGCGCACACACGCCAAGGCACCCCGGGAGGCCTTGAGATGCCTTGTAGACGCCGGGCTGACCTGGGATTCCCTGATGCCCGGGCCCCGCTGGGCGCCTGTGCCACATCCCTGGGAGGAGTAGAGGACAGGGGCCGAGGTGCGCACTGGTGGGCGGTGTCCCTTCACCTCTCAGGCCTCAGGTTCCCACTGTGAGCCGGGCAGTCACAGGGCAGAGTGGACAGAGCCACCTGGACCTGTCCCGCTCCCCGTGCCCCTGTCTGGCCACCCCGCGCCTCTCAGGGCGGGCGAGGGTGTGTGCCCCCGTATTGGCTGCAGAGTGCTGTGGTGCTCCCTCCTTGGCTGGCCTCGGCTGCCCTGCCACGGGAGCCAGGCCGCCTGGCAAGGGCCACCTCAGAGGACCAGTAGTCGTGCCCATGGGCAGACCCTGGCTGTGCCTGGCTGTGACCCTGCCCGGGGTCTTACGTGGTGCAGAGGCCGCCTTCGCCCTTCTTTCCTCTGGGAGCCACCTCAGGCACTGTGCTCATGCCACCCTGCCCTCCTGAGGCCCTGGTAGGTTTCCAGCGGGCCTGGCACAGCGCGGCCTATCGGGAGGGACAGTGGCTCGTGCTGGATCCTGCCAGCCGCCTAGGAGAGCAGAAGCCAGGCGAGACTCCAGGTTCACCCCTCCCCACGGCCCCCTATTGTTAGCGCCCTGCCCATGTTCACTGCAAAGATCTGAGTCCCCAGGACGGCTCCAAGTCCTGCCCCCTGAGGGAGGAGGTGGCCATGCAGGCCCAGCAGCCAGCCCAGCCGGATGGCAGCAATGCTGCCGGAAGCAGGGTTGCCCCAAGGCCTGGCCTGACTGTCCACATGGGCTGGGGTGAGGAGCACAGGGACAGCTTTCTGCCTGTGTGACTCCTCTTGGGTGGCAGGGTGGCCACAGGCTATACACAGACACCCAGGACTCCCCGGGGGAGTGCCTTGGCCCCCAGCCCCGTTGAGACCACCAGGCTCTCTGTCCTCACTACCTGGTTTGCTGCCACAGCAGGTGACAGGTCTGTGGGTCATGAGAGGCTGGTGACGAGGGGCTTTGGTCCGGGGTGCTAGCGAGCGCCCTCCCTGTCTGGCCCACCATGAGAGGCCGCATGGAGGGAGAAGCACACACAGGGTAAAGAAACAGGGTCCTCAGAGATGGGGAGAACCCTGAAATCTGTCCTGAAGTGCCAGAAGAGAGGATGGGGTGGGGCCCGGGATCCACGGGCTCAGGGTCCTGCGGAGTTGTCCCCAGCTCTTCTCGCCCCTGCTGCCTCCACCCAGCACACCAGCCTTGCTTTCTGCATCTGCAGAATGGGCCAGCTGAGCCCCCAGCACAGAGCTGCCTGGGGGAGCCGTGTGGGCTTAGGGATGCAGGACATCGACCCTGAGAACTGCAGGGCAGAGTCTCCACAGTGGACTCAGTGGGGCCAGGGCTTAGGAGAGAACACTGCTGTTAGGGCCGAGGCCCCCTCCTGCAGGTTGCCGCCGCTGAGAACCTGGCTGGGGGGACACGGAGTTAGGAGTGCCCTGCAGCACAACGAGCATAGTGCCCCAAAGCAGGACCCCAAATCTGTTTTTCTTCCTGCTGAAGGGAACATGGCCACACCCCAGAGTGTCGTAGAGAGATGGACTCCCAGCAACTGGGGAGGCTGAGGCAGGAGCAGCCCTGGAGCCCAGGATTCCAGACTGCCCTGGGTAGCAGCAAACGATGTCCTATCTCTAACCCCGGCCAAAAACAAAAATTAAAGAAAGACAGATGAGGGTGGGCACTGGTGCAGAGGTGAAGGACGTAACGGCTATCTCTGGTGGACCACAGGGGCTGACAGCACTGGGATCCCAGCCCCTGGGAGGGCAGGCTGAGGCGCCTCTGTGCACTGCCCCTAAATGGCGCAAGCCCTGGTCCTGGGGCCTGTGGGCAGGTCTAGAAGGGCCGGCTGTCCCCTGGCCTGGGGCTGTCAGGGCTCTGCTCGCTTGGGGAAGTCAAGGAAGGGTGAATTGCCCAAGCTAGCTCCCGGGGCTGCGGCTGAGGCCAGCACGCCACCCTGCTGAGCATGCGCACAGATGTTAGCTAGGGAGCCGCCAGCTGTAAAACAAACCTCTTCCAGGCCCTGCCGCCCCAGCCCGGCCGCCTGTCACTGCAAGCACAACACAGGCCTGCGCCCGGCCCTGCAGGGAGTGAGGTGGCCCCGCTGAGAAACACGGAGGTCACGACCTCAGCTTCCCCCTGCCCTCACTGCCAGGGTGCTGACAGCAGCGTGCTGTTCATGTGACCAGCACGGCCTGGGCCATGGCTCCCTCGGACGGGCGAGCGGGAGGCCCTTCGCCCTGGTCCTGAGCAGCCGCCCCCGGGCTCTGCTGAGGACTCAGGGGCCTCCGGAGTCTCTGCTGCCCTGTAGGTAACCGCATGGCCCATGGCCTGGCACCAGTGCTCCTTTCTGTAAGAGCAGGATGCTTTTGGGGATACCTGGCTCCCGCCACAGGTACCCCCTCCCCAGGGTCCCTCACCCCGGAGGCCCTGCTTTCTCTGTCTGCTCTTGCTCAGAAGCAGAGCCCTAGGTAAACGCCAGGCAGAAAGGGGGTGTTGCAGCACTGGGCGTGACCCCAGCTCCTGGCCTCCACCACGTGTGACCTGGGCCAGGTGGCCTGATGCCCTGGTTTACCTCCGGTGACGTGGGGATGGGAACAGGGCTCCCCTACAGATGTGGGCCCATCCACAGAGCAGAGACAGTGCTGTGGCCTCCTCTACATGCTGTCCCTGTCACAGGCCGTGTGGCAGAAGGACCTGGGGTGGGGCACTTACCCTGTGTGTACGTTTTGGTGCTGTCTTTGTCTGGGAGAGTGGGGATGCGGAGGGCTGTGACAGTCCCCTGTGGTGACTGGTGCCGAGTGGAGTGCCTGATGTCACTATCACCTCAGGGAGAGTCACCTCTGAAAGCCTGGGTTTGAAGCTATTTGAAAGCACTCATTACACAGCCAACAGCCCTGCAAAAGCAACAAAAAGGGAAAAATGACAAAACTAATTCTAGTCGCTCTTGTCTCACGCAGGTGTTTGCTGTGTCAGGGAGGAGTTCTGGGCTTGGACTCTGGGTTTAAAAGCCATTTAAGAATATTTACTGCATGAACAATAGACATCAAAATACAGATAATGAAAAAGATCTTTCAAATTTCCATCTGATCAAAAGATATTTTGGTAACATATGGAAGTTTTGGTATCTTTTGTCACAAGAAAGGCCCTAGAGGGGTTTGCCTCTGGAAACATGGGTGGGGGACCCGCAGTGTCCGTGGCCCGGGAGGCTGTATGTGTGTGTGTGTGTGTGTCCATACGTGTCCCTGTGGGCACCTGTGTCACAGGGAATTGTAAACCCAAGGTGGCAGGGCCAGTGTCTGCCCACACTCCTGCCCGGTGCCCTCTCTCCCTGGTCCGTGCTGGCCACGTGCTGGCCACGTGCTGGCCACGTGCTGGCCACATGCTGGTCCTGGTCCGTGGAGGTGCTCAGTGAATGCTAAGGAGTTTTGAGCAGGGCCGGGCTGCACCGTGGACACGCCGCTTCCCAGGGCCTTTGGAGAGCACTGCTGAGGTCCTTGCTGAGGTAATCTAGAGTTCGCTCACTCTGAGTGACTCTGGAACACGAGTGTGAAACACACGCATGGGATCTGGGGACTTTACACTCATGTCTCCCTCCCATGCAACAAGCAGGCCACCCAGGTGAGGGCTGGGGACAGAAAAGCCAGGCTTCCTCCAGCCCATGGGACTCGGGCTCACTAGTTGTCTGGTGGTGGCCGTGACTGACCGCAAACAGTGTCCCTTCAGCGACATTCCGAGGACAGCATCTGAGGAGGGCCAGGGACTTGAGCAGGGGTCCCCTCTCTCGGCCTGGCCTGTCACTTCCTGAGGGACTCCTGCACTCCCAGACCCTGCCTGTGTCCTAGGAATCCAGTCCCTGGGGGAGGAGATAAGTCCAGGCTCCCAGCACGGCCCCACTTCCTGTTTGCTTCTGCGTAGCTGGGCGCTGGGTCTGCAGCCCACAGCCAGGCCCAGGCCCCCGCGGTTATCTCCCTATCGGCCAGATGGGCTGCGCCTGCCAGGCCTCTGCTGTTGGTCAGCTTCTCAGGGGGCCAGGCCTGGGGGTCACTTTCAGTGCCAGGGCATATATGCACTTTCAAAAGTGGCTATAAACCCCCACAAACTTGCAAACTCGTAAGAAAACAGTAATGATCACCTAAATCCCTGTCTTTCAGAATGTTTAGTTTGACATCTGTTTATGCAAATTATATCCGGAGAGAGCCATGTGTACCAGTTTTGAAGAATGGGATCAGATCCTGCGTGCTGTGTCGGCGGAACTATTTTTAACTCAGTAATCTGGCCGGAATGTGTTTCCATGCCAACCATGATCGATGAACGTCAGCTGACCGCGGCTGTATGGTGATCTTGGTCCCCGGCTGTGGTGGCAGACTTGGTCTGCACTGTTGCTGTGCATGCCGAGCACCACCACAAAGAATGTCCATGGCACGTTTATCTAAGTGTCCCCCTCGGATGAGTCCCTGGAGGCTGGGGCGTTCCCAGTGGTGGCCATGCTGCCCAGGTGGCTGGCTTGCCAACCCCATGCCAGCAAGCTGAGTCTGGGGTCTGGCTGTGCACCACACTAACTCTGGCCCTGCGCTTATGGTGGGCCAGTCCTCCAGGGGACAGCAGCATCTCATGGACGACTTGGTCTTAAAAAAATTATTTTGCATATGTGCATCAGGAACTTAGGCCCTAGGGAACCGGTCCAGCTCCTTAGGGTTCAGCCTACAAGACCAAAGCCTTTAAATCAGCTAATCCTAATCTGGCTCTCCCACTGCACTCTGATTCACCTTCATCTGTCCTCTGTCTGTCCATCCTTCTAGCTGCCTGTGCACCCACCACCCATCCACCTGTCCACCTATCCATCCATTGGTCCATCTATCCACCATCATCCGCCATCCACTCATCATCCATCCACTCAGCCATCCGTGCCACCACGGCTCCCAGGAGAGCCACCACGTCCAGTCTCCCTGACCACCCAACAGAAGGCCCTCGGCCTTCCAGCCCAAGTACGTGGACACCTGAGGTTCTGGCCTGGACCTGGAGCTGGGCCACGCCCCTAGGGGAGGAGGGCTACGGGCTGCACTCGGGTTGATAGCCACATTGCTGTGTCCACTCTGGCTCCCACGGTGGACCCCAGAGGAGGGTCATGAGGTCAGTGACCTGCCCAGGGCCACTATAAAGCAGCAGGACAGCCGGCTGGGGCACAGGGAACCAAGTGACTCCAGGGCTCCCAGAGGATGCGACATGGCTGCAATCTCAGTCAAAACCACTATGATTTTCTGGGCCGTGGACTTCCTTGCAGGCCTTCGCCTCAGACCTGTGAGCAGCCAGCTGCCCAGAAGCAGGGCTGCTCCAGGGGAGCTGCATGAGCACAGGCTTTGTGTGGGACTGTGCTAACCCCCGGGCTCCCCTAGGAGCAGAGGCCGGGTCCGCAGCGCGCATCTCAGACAGCAGGTGCTCGGCGACGGGGCAGAGAGAAGGTGCGGACACCCCCACCCCAGACGTCTGCTTCCCGCGGGGAGCCAGCTTGGGAGGATAGATTTTTCTAGGAGCAGAAAAGTGCTTGAAGCACACCAGGGGAACTTTGTGGTGACCCTGCTCCTCCTCCCGGGCCCTGCCCTCTGGCCCTGCCCCTCTTCCAGACGCCCACCTAGGTGTCATGTCAGTCCTTAAAACTTCATCACCCGCTTGGTGTCCAGGCCTCAGGGCTCCGGAGGAAAGCTCTAGCACCAGTCAGTCACACTTCGGCACAAATCAGCCCAGCAATGTAAGCAATTCTTTTATGTTTTCAGGGGCAGGTGCTGTGTTTGCTTAAAGGGGACCCCACTCTTCCATGAGATGGCTGTCGTGATCAGGACAGGAGGCTTCTCTGTGTCGCTGAGCTTCGCCCTCGGCGCGCTTCCTTCTGTAGGGCTGACCTTTCTGCAGTAGCTCTCCGGGCCGGGCTTGGCTGGGGCAGGCCACAGACGTGAAGTCCTTTACTTTGTTTCCTAACAAATCAAACCAAACTTCACCCTAAGGAAAGCGATCACAGAACCGAGGGCACCCAGGGTGTCCTGGAGCACGGGCCCTCCCTGTGCCTGCGCCTGGGGCTCCCTGGGCATGAGCTAGACCAGAGAGAGAGGCCTATTCCTGGCTCTGCGGAAAAAGAGGCTCCTGTGGGCCGGGAAACCCCTCGTGGGCCACGGAGGGGGCGGGACTGCGCGCTGTTCTCTTGGCATTTACTGCCCTGAAGAATGATGGCGGCTTCCTCCGGCTGCTGGAGCCAGAGCCGGAGAGGTGACCTTTCAGGCCACTTTGTTTACTTGGAGCCCGGGGAGGCCCTGGAGCGAGCGAGCGGGGCTCTGCGTCCGGCCTCGCGCTGACCCCCAAGGAGCCGCTGCCCCCTGCTGCCCCTTCGGCCTGGCCAGCTGGGCACTGTGGCTGGGGCATCCTACAGCTCAGCGCCGCTGGCAGCCCACAGCCCGCCGCTGGGCCTGCAGGGCTTCAGGCGCTGAGGAGCGACGGCAGGGGGCCGCTGAGGAGCGACGGCAGAGCCACAGGGCCGACCCCTGGCCGCGCTGCAATTACGTGGGCTTCAATCCAGGTCTCTCTCAAGTGACAGGGAGAGCTGGGCACAGCAGGTGACACCCACGTGACCCTCTGGATCGGCCGCTGCTTGGCCTCCAGCGTGGCACCAACCGGCTTGTAGCCAGCTGAGCTCCACGAGTGGGAGTAAAGCTCAAGGCTTGTGTCGGACACGGTGCAGGAGGAGCCTGCCGGGTCCAGGACGGGCGCCGTGCTTTTCCCATGGGAAAGCTAGGGCAGCGCAGGAGCCTCACCACCCCAGGTGCCAGGAGCGACAGCCTGGGAATTTCTTTTAACCCGCTTTTTACTGAGAACGCCAGCCTGAGGATGTGCGGCTGGCTCACTGTAGTCCTGCCATCCCCAGGGATCGAGATTTCAGAGCTCCGCTTCCTCTCCCTCGGGGAAGACTGCAGAGGCAGCTTTGGAACAGTTATTTGTGATTTCCTGAAATTAGGTAAAAAAAAAAAAAAAAATTAGACTTTTTTTTGCTAGCCCAAGTACCTACTTCCTGGTAGATTCCAAATGCTGACCCCAGGGTGACCAGAGGAAGGGGTGTGCCGGACCCCGGCCTGGGCGACGTCAGGGTGTCCGGCTGACAGCTAGGGGTGGCAGTGTGGCCGGCCTGCTGGCGTCCTCTGGTCACTGAGTCACAGCCACCCCAGCCCAGGCAAGCAGGAGCTATCTGCACATACCCCACAGCCTCCCAGCCTTGGTCCAGGGCTTCCACGACACGGGTGCCCTAGGGCCCAGCCCCCCTCAGTCCATGGCCAGGAAGGTCGTAAAATACATGTTTTTCCTAGAGTCCGACTATTGTCGTTCCACGGGGAAATCTTTTGTTTTCACACAAGCACAGAAACTAAGATTCTTGCTGAGACCCGGACACTGGCAGAGCACAGGGAAGCGCGGATGCAGGGGTAAAACATGCAGGGAACTGCAGGCCCGGCACAAGCGTGCGGTGCACGGGGCCACTTGGATCGGCAGAGGACGTGAGCGGTGCCACCCCTTTCCCCACCCCGAGAGGCCCTTCCCAGCCAGGGTCCCGAGGAGGGCAGGATCCGGCTCCCGCCTCCTTGTGTGACCATTGAGGTCTCAGCTGCTGTGTGGACCACGATGTAGCTGTTGGCAGGAAGGTCGTCAGCCCTGAAGGAAAGGAGGTCTGTGAGCCTTAGGAGGGGCACATGACCCGGAGCGGACACCCCTCGGCTCAGGGCCTGCCTTGGGGGTACTGGCCACGCAGGTGAAGGTGCTGTACTGTGTTACTACTCAGTGGCAACTACTACTGGGATTTCCCAACTCAGGGAACAGAACTTTGAAGTGAATGTGCCTGCCCAGGGCCTTCGGGGGGTCAGGTGCAATGACAACTGGGTCAGCGTCACTGAACATTTCGGGCTAATTTGCACAACTCATACTTTCCATCGGACCAGTTGTCCAGCAAACAATAAAACATCCATCCAAGACAGCTGATCAGCTCAGGAGGACTGGAACGCCAGGAGAGGCTTCCCGCCAGGCGCCGGCCCTAGAGGAGCTCCAGAGAAAGAGCTCAAGGTCAGTCTGAGAGGTGCGCGTGTATCCAGCGTAGCACGGGGCAGCCTCCGTGCCTGCCTCCTCTCCTCAGCGTCCTCCCGCCAGGTCTACCCATACCCTGGGGCGTCCACACACCACCTCCTGGTCCTGGCAGTGGCCCTATATGGTCTGTGGATGGCAGCCCGGGCCTGGGCTGCTCTGGTCTCCCTCAGCAGGTGTGGACAGGACAGAACACAGGGCCACTCTAGGCCGAGCACACTGACTAACCCATTCCCCCAAGTAATGGGTGACAGTTTCAGTTTGAGTGCTTTTCTCCCCCTTCCTGGAGATGGAACCCAGGGCCTGGACCAGCCCACTGACCTCCCTCCTCAGCCCTTTATACTTTTCTTTGGAGATTGGGTCTCATTAATGACCCAGGCTGGCCTGGAGCTGAAGATCCTCCTGCCTCAGCCTCCCCAGGATGGCATCAGGTGTTACAGGAACACACTGCAGCACCCCACTTGTGATCACCTTTGGGGCAAATACCGAGCACCAAGCAATATACTTGTGAATTAATTAGTCATACTTGGGAGAGAGTTGTGTCCTAAGCGCCTCATGACAGCCACTGCTGATGGGGCCCAGCAGCCTGCCACATAGCAGGAGTTATGCAGAACAAGAGGTGCGGGAGAGACCTTCAGGGGACCTGGCCAGCTTGTGTGGCCCCTGGGCACCACCGTCTTCCACCCCACAGTGGCCCCAAAGCACACCTGTTCCTGAGGGCCAATGTCCACTCTGCTGAGGCCACGCCTGGAGCTGGGCCAGGCCCCTGTTCACACTCAATGTTTGGGGCCAGCCTGGGCCCCCCAGGAACTCTGGGTCCATTGCCGCTGGCCAAGGGGCTGGGCCAAGTCTTGTGGGGCACAGGCACACCACTGGCAAAGGGCATCGCGGATTCTGGGCACACTGAAGGCTGGGCGTGAGGGACAGGGGTCCGCCCCTGGGCCGCCAGACATCCGGACCAGGCGCAGCCCCCGGCTCCAGGCCAGGAGGCAGACGGTGTGGCTCTGCTCTGCTGCCCACCAGCCCTCATGGGCACTGATGGTGCTCGGCCCTGGGCACGAGGGTCAGTGCCCCAAGGTGACAGTGATCCCCCAGTGCGCCCCCATCCCTGCCTGGCTGCCACGCTGTGGCATGGAAGAGCTCCGCTGCCACGCACAACAGATNTGGGCACTGATGCCAGCCGAGGTGCAGGGTCCCTCGGGTCCCACGTGTGGGAATCCCCCTGGTGCAGAAGAGGGGCAGAGTACATTTACCAGCCGACACGCTGCTGGGAGCCTAAACCCTGGGAACTCTGAGGAAATTAAGGGCATTGCTTCTGATTAAATATCTTAAGTAGACGCGTGCTCCAAATTTGATAAGACAGCCGCAGCACATTAAGTCAGTGCCGACAGGGAATTAAAAGCGGATTTGAGCAGCTTGCTGTGGTGGGCGGGGCCCACAGCCTCCTGCGGGAGCTCACGGTGCTCGGGAAGTTTGGTTTTAATAACCCAGGCTGCCCGCCCTCTCCCAGCAATCATAATAATTTGTCCTCGTAAGGAAGCCCTAGGCCTCTACTGCAAAGGCAGCCTGCTGTGCGGGTGGACAGTGGCCGAGCGAGGGGCGCTGCACGGAGTCCCAGGGCCCTGCAGCCAAAGGACGGGTTGCCAGCACGCAGGCCAGGGGCTTGGCAGAGCTGTGCCCACACGAGACTGTGAATGTGGGGAGACGGGCCCGGGCCAGCAAGCAGGGCTGGGGCCGGCTCCCCCTCCTGCCCTGTCCCTTTCCTCACCGTAGTGTTGGCCATCTGTCCTGACACAGCTCCAGGCTTGCCTAGCGCCTGGGTCCTCCTGCTCCCACATGCATCCTCACAGCAGACAGAGGTCGGCGGCAAGGTGACGTAGGCAGCTGCCACACTGTGCTTATCACCCAGGCTCCATCTCACCTGTCCCCACGGTGGCCAGGGCGAGAGGTCTCTCTAGCTGCCAGCTCTAGGACAGACTCAAGTCCTAACAAACTCAGAAGTTCTGCTGGTGACCTCTGAGACCTGGGCCAGGGCCAGCTGCAGGTCCCAGGGGAGCGTGTCCCTGGTTGGGCGTGGGTGGCTCAACTGAGACCCCACTGAGTCCCAGGACATGAGCCTCCTCATCACTCTGGAGCTGGGGAGGGGACCCAGAGCCCCAATTGCCCAGACGTGCGGGCGCAGCCAGTGAGAGGTGTTGGGGCCAGGAATGGGGGGCTCCCACCTGGACCTGGGACGTTTTCTACCTGCCTGCCTGCCTGGCTGGCTGACTGACTGCCTGTCTCTCTCTCTCTCTCTCTCTCTCTCTCTCTCTCTCTCTCCATCTCTGTTTCTTCATTGTCTCCTGAACCAAAAGTCAAAACCCCGTTGTGCCCACACTGGGCACTCCACAGGGGCTGGGGTGAGGGCACAAAGAGGACAAGCTCCAGCGCCTTGCTCTGCAGAGGCCCATAATCCAGCGTGGAAAATCCGTGTGAGCGTGCATGTGCCGTCACAGGGGTGGGGCTGGCTGGTGCCACCTATCAAGCTAGTGGCAGAGACAAGCGGAGAGAAGTTCATAAACTCACAGACGGACAGCAGCTAACCTTGGGCTTCCGGAAGCCCAAGGAAAAGACAGAAGAGGCTGTGGCGCGTGGCTCTCATTTCCCAAGACAGGCAGACTCGGGGATTGCGCCGGCTTGTTAGTTCACTGACTTTGTCTGAGATACTGGCTGCTGAAGAACGGTTTCTTCAGCTGATTTTGAGAGTTGCTAGTGGCAAATTAATCAGTGAATAAAGCTAGATAAAGAACAAGTAGGGCCAGCCGGATAGCTCAGCAGACTAAAGCACCTGCTTAGGCAGAGCGCAGCGGCTGAGGTTCAATCCCTGGGGTACGGCGCCAGCCCTACCCACAGGGTGCGCTGAGATGGCCATTGTGACTGGGCATGGTGGCACGCACCTGCAATCCCAGCACTTGGGAAGCTGCACATAGGAGAATCACTACGATTCCAATTCACATAGTGAGACCCTTTAGACCGCGTGCTAAATACAGAGAAAAAATGGACAAGTGTGCAGCGATCCCTTTTTGGAAAACACACAAAGCTTTGAACAGAGAAAGACTCCAGTGCTGCCCCTGGCCAGCCGCGGTACTCCAACCACTGGCCCCAGGATCCGAGCTGGGATCCTGAGCTCACGTGGACCTGACCGTCTGGGCGGAATTTGCTGGAACCCAATCGATTCTCCTAGTTCCTGAGACAGCCTGATCAGGGGCATACTGGTGACACTCAGAGGGAGGTGCCCTTCCTTCCCCAGGGGCACTTGCCAGCCACAGCACGCAGGCCCGGGGGGGGGGGCGCCACACCCAAAGCTCCCTGCAGGCCGCAAACAGTGGGCACCTCCTCGCCGCTCAGAAAGGTGGCTCCGGGCAGTGCCTCCCTCCTGACCCAGCTTGGGCTGGCTTTATTTATTTATTTTTGGCGGAACTGGGGCTTGAACTCAGGCCCTTGCGCTTGCCAGGCAAGCACTTATTCTACCGAGTTATCTCCCTGCCTCCATTTATTTATTTATTCATTTATTTTTGGTAGAATGGGCTTCAAAATAGAGATGGGGTGAGGCTGTGCATGCCATTTATCTTCTGCCTCCGTGCTGGGGACCTGGTCCCTTTCTCTGTCCCAAACACTCGAAGCTGTGGGCACACAGGGTGGTGGAGACGGGAGTTGGCAGCCCGCTGTGGCTGCAGTCCGCACTGGCTTGGTTTTGTTGCTGCTGGGGCTGGGGTCTGGCTGTGTCCAGGTCGCCCCGGGTGTCACAGGGCTCTGTCCTTCTCGTGGCCCCCAGGCCCGGCACATGGGCCTGTGCCAAGGACTTCCTGGCTTCTGGCTTTGTGTCCCTAAAGGGACAGTCTTGCTGCGGTGATGGGATGAACAGATTAAATCATATGGAAAAGACACAGCCGAGTGACTACCAAGGGGCTCAGGAGCCCAGGTCTGAGCTGTGGGGCCGGGGCCTTCCCAGTGCACGCAGCGCAAGCCCTCTTTCGGCTCTGGAGGGTGGAAGTGCGCAGCTAGATGCAGCAAAGGTGCCGGGAGGGGAGAGGCAGGGATCGCGCTCATGGGAGCAAGCCCAGATGGCTGCACCCGAAGCCTGCGACGAGGACGCAGGCTAGCTGGGCAGGCTGCACACGGGGGAGATCGGAGAGGGCGGCCGCTGTCTCTTCTCTCTGAAATCATTACAGTGACAGACATGTCGCCACGAGCCCCCTCGAACTCCTCCCCTCCTCAGGAGCACGCGCCCCACCGTCCTGGCTGCTTTCTGCGGCAGTCCCGAAGTCCTCTTTCCGGAGTGTCTTCCGAAGTGTGATCAAAATACGGCGGCTGGTTTCCCTGCACGCCGCCAACAGAGGCAGCTTGTAAACGCAGGACAGCATCCTCGCCCCCCTCGGGCACCGGGCCTGCCGCCTGCACCGCAGCTCCTCCCCAGACAAAATGACTTTTGAGCTGACTGGAGGGATTTTTTGACTTCATCCAGGATAACAAGGCAGCCAGGACAGTCCAACTAAAGACCTCAAGAAAGAGGTCACCCTGAGCTCCTGTAGAAAGTGGCAAGGGACAGGACAAATCTACTCAAGTGGGGGAGCCCCCGGCGGGGGTCCTTCGCTGTGTAATGCATTTCTTTTCCTTAAGCACACTGCGTTTTTCAATCACACCTCCTGGGTAGTGGGGCATTCTAGGGTCAGGGAAATCTACCCATAGGAGCAGGGACCCGGACGGTGCCACCCTTGCCCAGCAGCCCTGGAACTTTCTTCCTGCAAGGACTAAGCGCAGGTCTTCTGGGCGGCCCTGGGTCTGCACCAGAGCAAAGACCTGAACCCCAAGAGATGCAAGGAGGGTGGGCAGAGAACGGACGAGCCGGGGGAAGCTGAGCCAGGGCTGGGGAGAGACTTGGATTATTTGACCTCTCCCTGCCTTCCGATTCTGAGGGTTTTTCAAAGACAGCCAAGCATGAGGCGGTTGGGCGGGTCCGACTCCGGCTTATCTGGCTGATCCCAATTGCAACACTGTCCTGTCTGTGGCTTCACTCCTCCTTCACTACGAAACCATGTTTTACTTTTAAAAGGCAATAACGGTGGAACCAACCTAATTAGGCAGCGAAACCAAAATCTCATCGTAGCGAGAGTTTTCTTAACCCACATGGAGAGAGAGTTCAAATCAGATTATCGTTCAATCTGATTTGTGATAGGCCAAGAGTGCAGTATCAGCTGCAGGCTTTTCAGAGGTCCCGGTGACCTTAGCCGGAAAAGCAGTCTTCAGGACACAGTAGCAGCAGCGGCGGCGAGGATGGGGTGGCTCACGGGCAGGGACAGCGGAGGCCTGGCCCGGCTCTGGCTCAGAGCGCAGCGCGGCCCCCACCCGCCTGCACAGCCCTCCTCCACAGGGACACCAGGGAGCACTTTGAGCTTCCAAAGGCCCGGGCAGGAACACGGGCTCTTGGGCCACTTACCGGGGATCAGAACCAGAACACACGGCTCGCCTGGTTGGCACTAATATTTCGTAACTCACCCTGAAAACTCTGCTTTCTTCATGGGGAGGGGAGCAAAATAAAGGGGCCCGAGCCCTGCGGTTCTCTCGTCCCTGCAACTCTTTAGCTGCAAGCCTGGGGCTTTTTTGCCCAGTGCCTGCCTCTTTCTGAGCTAATTTCTGCCCACGCCACTCTATCCCCAGGCCGCTGTGTCCCTCTGTCGTGTGCCGAGATCTCCGTCACCCTCCCTAAGCCTTTGCGAGGTGCCGCCCCGCAACCCTGGCCTGGGTACACACCCTCTGCCTGGATGCCTCTGGGCCCGACTGCATATGCAGGTGCCCCGGCTGGCACCATCCTACGAATCTGGCAAGTGTGGTCCAGTGCCCGCCTCACAGGGGACCCTGCTGTGCTGTGCCTCAGTTTCCTCATCTGCGGCATGGAGGTGACAGTGACACCAATGTCTCAGGAAGGCGTGACAAGAACAGGAAGACCCAAGGCACACAGCCACTGGCAAATCCACGCCTCCATGTCTGCTTCTTCGAGGGCCATGGCTTCTGGTGGCCTTGACGTTTGGGATCCGATTTGCACCATGAAACAGTCCAAGGGACGGGATTGCCCTAGCAGCCTGGGCCTGCAGTGAGCTCAGGGGCTCACGGAACACAGCCCAAGAAGCAGCTCTGAGGCACAGAGAGGCTGGAAACAGCTCCAGTCTGTGGCCTGGCTGAGTGTAAGACACTACAGACCCTGTGCTCAGGCTGTCGGCCAGGGCCTGCTGGGACCTCTGCACCCGCTCTGGAAGGAGCAGTGGTTTCCAGCGTCTGTCCCTTTCATTCTCCCCACTGTGGCTCAGCAAGTACACGATGGGAGAGACAGGATGGAGACGGACTCTACAAACCCAGTTTGGCACCCCAGGAAATAGGATGGTTCTACCCGAGCTCCTGTCCTGAAGCCAGCCCGGGTGCAGACGCAGACTACCAGATCTGGCTGGGTCTGCATAGCGGGGCTGCTGCAGGGCTGAGGGCCCACACTGCACAGGCCCACTGCACTCAGAGCTGTCCTGAGGGACCTGGCTCGCCACCCTCCCCGCCTCTCCCCTGTGTTCACCTGGGGAGCCAGGGACAGGGCACAAAGAGGAGTGGCCACCAGGGAATTGGTAAGGGGTTCTGGGCAAGCAGCCACCAGGCCCTGGGAAGGCCAGAGGCATCACCAGCCTGAGCCGCAGGCATGGGTAGGCTGAGCTCAGGGAGCGCCTGCCCCCCGGGCGCCCTTGGTTCCATTCATGACCCTGGCATGGGGGCACAGCTATCCTGGCTGCCGCATCATCCCTGGCCGAGCTGGAGCAGGAGCTATGGCATCTGCAGGGTCCTGTCCTCCATTCCGCGACAGGGCAGATGGGGACATTTATGACAGAAATGGACTCTGTTCATGGTCCCTGGGCGGGCTCGGTAGGCCCCAGAGTGGCTCTGCCCCCTCCAAGCCACAGCACCGTGGAGGGCGCCACCCGCACAGCGTCCTCTCACCCTCACTTTTCCCCAAGGCTTCAAGGACCCGCAGGAGACAAGAGCAGGACTGGCTTCTCCCCATGGGCACCTTGGGGTGCCTGAACACCGGCACGTGTGTGCCAAGGGTACTGCAAGCCGTCTGCCCCGAGTCCTGGGTGGCCTTGAGCAGGTGGAGGTGGGTGCCCTGGGGATGTGGGCAGAGGTGTAGAAAGCCTTTCCCTGCCCCATGTGTCCTGTCCTTCACAGAGACAGGCTCCTGATGGACGGCGCTCCAGGCGTGTCAGTCCCTTCCGACCCCAGGAGCCCCAGGAAGCTCTGCCCTGGCAGGGAGCAGCAATGGGCCGAGAAGGGACGCAATCATCTGCTTTAGGTTAAAAAGAAGCAAGATCAGATTTTTAAGGGGAAAGAAGAGAGGACAAGGCCAGGAGTGCACTGGCCCACCATCCGGCATGTCCCTGGCCAGATGGTGTGGTGGCTGTCTTAGGTCACCAAGGGGAGCCCCGCAGAGGGCTGGGGTCCGACCCACAGCCCAGTGTCGCTGCTGCACCCCAACCCCATGGTAAGTCCAGGGCAGTGGGCGGTGGTGGCCCAGGCTCGGTGGCCGGCCGGCGTGGGTTTGTTGTACAAACATCAGCTTCTGGGGCTCAGAGGCGGTCACGGAGCGGTAACTGGAGACGGTGGCCTCTCGCTCGACCTTTCACCCCCTCTTTACTAAATAGGCCTAATTATTGCATTTGTCTGTCATTTGAGCCACAAATGACCCATTCATGGCGCAGCGGGGAGGCTGCGTCTCCGCCTGTCTCGGGCGCTAATTGCATCCTTCAGGCCGAGCTGGCGGGAGCTGCCCGGCTCCGCGCTTCCGGGCACCGGGCAGTGACAGCTCCGCGCCTCCAGGGGCAGGGACAGTGCTCGTGGTCTCCCAGCCAGGCCTGCCTGATGGGACCCTCTGGGCACCAAGGGCAGGTGCTGTCTCTGCGGGGCCGGCATGGGTCCTGGTCCTCACGGTGAGGGGTGCGGCCCCACTGGTGGCCCCGGCCTGGCTTCCACGCAGTCAGCGCACCTGTCCAGGCCAGTGGCTGTGGGCAGGTCGATGTGGCTGCCCTGCCCCACACCTGGCCACCAGGGGAGGGGCGTTGGGCGCCTGGGCAAGGGGCTGCAAGAAGAGAGCAGGAGGTCCGCAGGACTGGGGCAGGGGTGGCTGTGCCACTGGGGCACACAGCAAATGTGGTGCCACCCCTGGCGCACAGCTACTTCCCTGTGCACTGGGCCGTGCTGACCCACAATGCCTGGACTGGCAACTTCCCTGCCCCTCGGGGTGATGTTTTCCACCAGGGGATGGGGATGTGCTCGCCTCCCTTGCAGCTAGGGCTGGGCAGTGACATGGAAGGGGGCACTGTTGGGTCGGACTTCTGAGAAACCTTCTTGGAAAAACACAGAAAATGGATAAGTCACAACGCAATCCTTTCCCCCTTCTGCTGCCTGGAATGGAAACGCAGTGGCTGGTGCTCCAGCAATCTCCTTGAGCTACAAGGTGCCAGGGTTGGTGGTGCAACAGCTCAGAGACCTGAGTCGCTGGTGCCTATGAGCCTCTGTTTTGCTCTTAGACTCTGTGGGAACTTGTTCCACAAAAGAGAAAAGTAGCACTCTGTGTGTTACAACTGCCATTGCTTCCGGTTTGGCCCTGAGGGCACCTCCCATCAGCACATAGGAACCTGCCGGCATTAGGTGCCGCTCTGCCAGGTGAGGAAGGGGTCCACGGCCTGGCGGTGCCAATGGGCTCCCGGGCAGAGGGGCAGAGCTTTCCCGCTTCACGCTCTAGGGCAGCTATTTGGTTACAGGCTTGTCCTTCTTCTTTGCTTGCGTCTTCTTCCTCCGTGGCTACATTCCTACCCCCTTTTAACTCTGAGCTATAGTCAAGGCCTGTATTAATTGTGCCTAGCAGGAAATTTGTATCTATCATTGTATCTATTTCACTTGAAATTTTGTATAAAATACACTATTTACTTACATATATCGGAAATAAGGCATGAACAGTAAGAGGAAACCTGGGGTGAAGTCACACATCAGATTTTTGGACTGGAAACTCTGTGCCATTTCTAAATGTCCATAAATTCATCTCTGAGCTCCCTGGTGGCCAAAGCAAAGAGGGCATTGGGTAGTTGACAAAATTCAGTGCTTTCACCACCTGCTATAGCCTCCTGTATTTAACCACAGAAAACAGAAACCATTGCTTGGCTCAGACACGGCCTGGCCTGCACCAGGGCCTGGTGAGGAAGGGGCCCATGGCCTGGCAGGATCCCCAGGGTGGGTAACAGCCACAGCAAACACTGTCCCCATGCTGCGGCTCCAAGCCGTGAGCCCTAACTGCGTCCCTCTTGGCCAAGCCAGGGCAGGGCGAGTGGAGCACCTGTGGGTAAACTGAGTCACCGCTGGGATGAACAGGAGAAGGCAGCCAAGGGTTAGCCCCTTCGGCTCTGGATTCAAGTCCGCTTGCTTGGCTGTGCATGGCTAGGTCCAGGGGTTCTGGCTGAGAGGGTTCTCGTTCCTCTGCCTCAGCGTCCCCTTCAGCAGACTCCGGAGCTGGTCCCATGAGCTGCGTTCTTCCAATCCTGTCCTCTGTGTTCCTGGATGTTCGGGGGGGGCCCACTTTGAGGGGCTCAGGGGCCACCGAGGCCACCCCAGGGCCCGCAGGGGCCCCTCATGGCTCCCTCGGGCACCATCAGAGCCTCCTCACTGCGACAGTGCCCTTCCAGGGGCTATCCACTTGTGACAGCAAGGACTTCAGGGGGCTGGCCCTGGCACCCACCGAGGGCTGGCGCTCCGCCCTGGAGCTGCATCTCCTTATTCTCTGTGCCCTGTCCACAGAACTGGGAAGACCCCATCCAGGGCTCTCCTGGACTCCGGGCTGCCGGGCACCGCTGTGCGGGCTGCTCGCTGCCCAAGGTGGCTGGCTACAGAAGCAAGGGGATGTGAGCTGGCCTCTGCCCCGGCCGAGGTGCCCTGGCGGGCAGCACTCTGGGTACCCAGAGGCTCTACGGGCTCTCGGGCCGTCTTTCCTGAGCCCCTTGCTCCTCCGATGGAGACTTCACAGGGCAAGCCGCCACAGGGTCAGTGCTCTCTAGAGAGCAGGCTGCTTGCCTCACCTCAGCCCGACCAGAGGGGCCTCCACCTCCCCGAGTGTGCCCTCCGCGGCTGGGGCCTCCATTGGAGCTGCCCCCGGTACACGTCTGGGTCTTGCGCCGGGTACACCAGGTGCGCATCTCTGCTCGTCACGCGCCCAGTGATGTGGTGTTGAGGAGCCCACAGCACCCGGATGCTGATGCCAGGGTCAGCCTGGGGGTCCGCACCTGGGCACCATGCACAGGGAGAGGTGGAGGATGAGCTGCAGCACCACAGAAGTGGCCCTGTGCTCAGGAAATTTCCTTGGACATTTAGGGGCGAAGGACGCCCCGCCAGCCCGATGCGAGGACAGTGAGGTGCTGGCAGTGGGGTGTCTGGGGAGACACGGCAGGAACTCTTCCTTGTCTCTGTAACTTCCAGTCGCCAGGAGCTCGGTCCTGGCCCGCTTGGCATTCTCACCCCGACTGCCCTACCAGACTGCCCTCCTGTGTGCTGTCCCCACCAACTCGCAGGCATGAGCTGAGGGGAGCAGATCCCACACACCTCCAGGGGCTGCAGCCAGTGACCGGCGGCCCCCTCCACTGTAAGTCAGGGGAGCCCTGTCCTCGGTGCAGCGGGCAAGCCCCAGGCTGCAGATGTACGTGCAGTGGTGTGAGGCGTGGCTGTGCCCGGAGCCCCCTGCCCAGGTCAGCAGGCGGCCAAGGCCCGTGGTCAGGAGTGAGAGGGCCTGGCACCCAGGTTTGGCAGCCCTGCAGCCCCAACGGTGCCGCCTTTGTAGTTAAGGTAGTACAAAAAGCGGGAGGTTCAGCCCAGAACCAGTGTGACAGAAGGGAGGGGCTGGGAATTCTCAGCACCGGCTCGGCTTCACAGCTTTCCCCCACTGTCTTTGTGATGTTTAATACAACTCTTTTCTCCAAACAGCCGCTGTGGGTCCCTGGCAGCAGGAGCTAGCATCTTAGCCTAATGACTCATGGTCCAGAGAGCGGGCAGCACAAGGCCACAGGGAAGGACGCTCCCATGATCCTCTTGGTAGCCATTGGCAAAGCAAAGACTCAAAAAGCCTTAGCTCAGGCTCCTTCACCACTCCCCCGTTAGAAGTTGGGGGCCCAGACTCATGGCTGCCTTGTGTGCTGAGGGGACTGCGATCCAGTCAGCTGGGGACACGTCCAGAGTCACAGCTGGGGACACAACCTGTCAGAGATGGCCTCAGGTAATTGGATCTGGGGATGACGGGGATCCTTGGCATGGAGAGCAGAGACGGGCTCCCTCCTCCTCGTGGGCCCAGACCAGAGGCGTCCCCAGTGACCGCGTTGCTGGCTCCATCTGATGGCCGTCAGCTGTCAGTGACAACGGCTTGTCCCTGTGTCGCCTGCAGGAAAGATGCCGTGCAGCGTGGGGGGAGGACCAGGCCACACGGTGCCCTGGCAGTCTTCCGAGCATCTGGCTTCCTTCGGGGAGCTGGGAAGATGGGAATGAGCACACACAGCATCATCGCTGCTTGAAGCAGAGACCAGAGACGGGTCTCCGGGCGAGCAGCAGCCCTCAGCATCTGACTGCCCACAGGCGCTCGCAGCCCCCTGCCAGGGTCAGCCTTGGGGTCCGCACCTGGGCACCGCGCACAGGCAGAGGTGGAGGATGAGCTGCAACGCTCGGCGAGTGCTGTTTCTTTTACTCTCCGGCCCTGCAGGCATGAGGAGCAGACCTGGCTCTAGCTGTTTTTTTCTTTTTTTTAAAAAAAAAAAAAAAAACAGGAACTGAATGCAGGGCCTCCATGCTGAGCCCGGCTCATGGCTCTGTCTACTGGGCACACTGAAGTCCTGCGGCCCCCACCCTGTCTCAGTGGGAGCCCACTTGCCACACACCCCAGTGAGGGCCCTGAGAAGCAAGATCTCTGACATGAGAACTGGTACTGGGGTCACCAGGCCCCAGGAACTCTGACCTCCAGGCAGGACCGTGGCACAGTGCTATGACTGACAAGCCTGGGTGGAGGACCACATCAGAGCCTCTGCGTCTCCATGGAAACAGATGCTGCAGAGCATCCCATGCCACTGAGTCAGGGACGAGGCTTGCCAGGCATCAGGAAGCTCCATATGACAGGGCCACTGTGTGCATGGTCAGGTAGCAGCAGAGACAAAGTTGAAACTGCTTCTCTCGGGAGGCCCGGGATACAGTGACCACAGTGCCACCCCAGCCTGGGGCCCCTCACCCCCAAAGCTTGGTGTACACCTTAGGTTTGTAGCAAAGCTTGCACTTGTATTAGCTACTCTTCCTAATCCATTTTGTACCTGGCTTGGCATTTTAATTTCTAAGAACTCTCCCATAGGAAATAAAGATCTCAGGACAAGTCCTGAGGTGACAGTTTTGAAGCCCAGGCTAGAGGGCAGCCCTGGGGGCCTCCATTCCCCGGGGGACATGCCTGACCTCCCTTACCTACCCAGGGCCTGGGCTCTGGGCCTCACCCTCATAGGGGCGGACCGGCCAGGATGGTCTCAAGGTCACCTGCGCTTCCGGCCCCCAGAGGGAAGGTGGGGGGTCAGCCGGGCCTTGGCACTGACGCTGCTCAGAGGCCAGTGGGGCGGCCACCCACCTCCTCAGCCTGGGGAAGTGCTCATTGTGCCCCACGGCCTTGGACAAACCCCTTGATCTCTCGCATTTTGATTTCCGCTAAAGATCGGAGGTGGTCTGGAGAACTTGCTAAGGAAACAAATGGAAAGTCTTTGCCAAAGAAAGCCCAGTCCTCTCTCGGGGCTTTCTTCAGAGGCTATTTTTGGGAGCCCTGCCTGTGTGTGACCGTGCGCAATGAGGTGCTTCCTGCCGGGACCTGGGGAGGTCTGTCCTGGCCAGGGTCGCTGAGCACCCGGCCCACAGGCCCTCCTCAGCCGCCATGCTGCCACCAGGGTTTCCACGTGGCCCCTATTTTTGTACCATTTTCCCTGAAATAGAAGGGCAAGATGCTGTCCCCAGGACTCCCTGGCAGCTTAGCCTCCTTCGACCCTCTGAGGGAAGGACTTCCCTTGGCCCTGTTTCCTTCGCGATTTCCTCGACCCCGCGCGGGGGAATGCCGACTGGGCAGGAAGACCCGACGGCCAAGGCCTGGCCGGCGCCTGGGTCCCAGTGCTGCCCGCTCGGGCCCTGCGCTGCCACCAAGGGAGCAGAGTGCTGAGAACTGTCCCAACACCTCCTCCATGGCACTCCGCGGCCAGAGGCTCTCTGAGAAGACACAGGCCCCCAGGAAGCCTGAATTTCAAGTGAACAGTAAGCGATGTTTTAGCCTAGCATGAGAGACAGTTCCAAAAATATTGGTTTCCTGGGGCTGGAGAGATGGCTCAGTGGTCTAAAGCACCTACTTGGAACAAGCTTGGCAAA
>NDGN011421171.1:0-18651 GCA_002564285.1 Tympanoctomys barrerae
TGTTTTGAAACCGTCTCATTGCTATTTCTTTCTCAATAAAAGTAATAAAAAAATAAAATAAATTTAAAGTGCTTCACAGATACACATTTATAAAACCTGAAACAGAAGTAAACAGTAGTGCCTACCCTTAGAACCACTTTGATGTGCTCCCATTAATCAAAATCTGACTAATGCGCTTAGCACTGTTATAACAGAAATCTATCCTCAAGCCCACGTGGCATGTGAAGTAGGAACTCAGAGGGGTTTCATTCAGAGGAATTGGGGTTTGCATTTTCTCTCTGTTACTAACAAATCATAATTCATGAGAAAAAAATATATATCAGTTTCCAAACAATTTATGAGTGAATGAAATGAACATACTCTTTTTTCTCTTTCTTTCCTTTTTTCATTTTCTTTGAGAGACAGAGTCTCATTACATCATCCAGGCTGGACTTGAACTCCTACGTTATTCTCCTGAGTATTGGGATCACAGACATTCACCAAATCCTTGGCTAAGAGCATAATATTTTTATTTTAATAGTTGGTGATTGCAGTACATAGGGTATACAGGCATCTTTGGAAATAGTTACACATATATGACCCAACTTGATTCTTTATTAATCTCCTTTTCCTCCCTCAACCTCATTCCATCTGTCTCAAATCCACATTTACCTATTATTATTATTAGTATTAATTTATTTATTTACTTTCTTTTTGCAGAGCCAAGGATTGAACTCAGGCCTTGCACTTGCCAGACAAGCACTTATTATACTGCACTATCTCTTTATTATTATTATTATTATTATTATTATTATAGTTCAAATTTGTTTATTGATTTATTTTGGGAGAGAATATTGGGAATCAAACTCACTACCATGTGCTTAGAGGCACTGTGCCGCTGAGCTACATATCTCTGGATTAGTTTATATTTACAACACATGTTTATATTCATTGTAAGTATTTCGTTCATAGACAATTCACATCTTAATTCTTTCTCATTCTCTTTCCTCTGTGCCTACTCCCTCCTTTAGTCTCCTGGATATCTCCTCATTCGTCAAAGAGAAAGTGAGAATATTAATTGTTCTTATCACTGAACTGTGCTTTTTTACCTCCCTAACTCTGGAAAATATTTTACGCTATTTCCGGCTCATAATAAGTACTCGCATTAACGATTAGTATCATCATCATTAAATCATCATTTTATAATATTTGGCTCCTTAATTCACCTTGAAAGTCTTGTGATCATGAAAAGACCATTAGCATAAAGACAGGTTTATGAGAGATTGGTCTTAGAGTCACCTCTTAGAAAGGGCAAGTGTGCATTTACAAATATTTTCATTCAATAAAACAAAAACTTATTTTTTGTACAGAGATAAGAATGTTTAATAGTCATAGTTTCTGATGCACTCTTCTTTAGTTTGTGCTAATTGAGATGGATGACATAGGAAACAGAGATACCATCAACAACTAGGTTTCTTGTGTAATTAGTTCTTATTTGTTTTGTTAATTTGCTTCTCTAACTGTAACTCTACTTTGCTTTAGTTGAAATGGGAAGGAAAGAGACATAAATTATAAAGGACAATATTTTCTTCAATATTTTATTATTTTTTTAATCCAGGGAAGAATTTATTTTTTAATAATTTTATTGAGAAGCAATTAGCAATGAGACAGTTTCAAAGCCAATTAGCAGGACAGTTTCAATAATTAATACATTGCATATTGTTGTCTTCATATTGTTGTATTCATAGTGCAAGATGCAGATATGATATGCTGTGCAAACACTATTAGTACAAGTCTTTCTTCTCATTGGATTAAGAAAAAGTAGATGTATGTCTGTCTTAACTATTTTGTATGTACAGATACAAAATGGTCCTTCATTTATAAATGTAAACAAAGACAAGAAATAAAAATGTCATAGAACTGTCCTGCTACAATGCTGTATATGGTTAGATTTTTAAATTTCTGTGTAAAAATATGTAATTGTTTACTCCTATTTTTAATTTTTTTTTGCTTTTTTTCTTCACATTCTGTAGGGATTTAAAGTTTAATATATCAATATTTGATTTAATATTTTAGCTTTATCTGGAAAATGTAGAATTTAAGAAGATATTCACAAATAATAGTTTTATGTTTCAAACCTACTTAAGTTCTTTCTAGAGATATTTTGTCATTGATTTTAAATGATTTTAGTTAGCTATAAAACAGCTTGTTTAGAATTATTCTTGTGTCCCAACAGGGAAAATGAACAATCTTAAACTAAAACAGGATTTTCGCTAACTCAGCTTCCTAGAGGAACAAATACCGTATCATAACTCCCACCCCCCCCNCTCCCCAGGAAATAGTGTGGTTTAAAAATCTAAAGATTCTATTCTTCCTTGGAAAAAACTAATGTTTAAATTTTCCACCTGACATGTTACAGTGTTATATTTCATGTCACGTTGTTTCAACCATGGCAAATGATAAGAAGCCTCAGTGATGCTAGGATACAAATCCTCCAGTTCACATTGAGTTATCTTTGTGAGATGTATCTGCTTGAAACATACATGAGGAAGATGCACCATTCTTAACACCAGATAGAAAGCTCTGGTCCCAGAGATAGTGAAGCTCATCATTTATTTCTATCCAGGCATAGGGTAACAAAGCAAGACAGTAACATAATGTATTTAGCTTAGTATAATTAAGATAACAGAAAGACTTCTTTTAACTCAGTTGGTCAGTAAACATAAAAACAGCCATACAGAGTGTGTTTTGATTATGAATGATTCCAAAAATTGTATGAAAAAAGCTCTAAAATTTATCTTCTCCCAATCATGTGCCTGTTACATTACAATATATTATTTGATCTGATAGTCATGATTTTTTTCATATAGTGGTTGTTTTTTTCCAGAAAAAAGTAAAACATAGCTTGGTTAATTAAGTTGTCTCCCATCTTCTTCTTTGCCACTTAAGTACAAAATATTTTTTCTTAGTTATTTCTTCGCCTGAATCTTCTAAACACATGCTGCTTGTCATGTCATACCAATTACTGCCATACTGTCACTCAGGTAGATGTTTGTTTTTTTTAAAAAAAGAGGGGTAATAAATGAAAACCGGAGACAAGAAAAAAATGACATAGGACTGTCCTACTACATTGCTGTATGCAGTTAGATTTCTGAGTTTGAATACAGCATCAGATAAAATCAGTTTTTCTGTTGTTCCAAGCATTGCCCTAATTCTGGACTTTGTTACCTCTGGTTTCAAACTTTATAGTGGCTTACTTAATAATTTTATTAAATTCGTTTTTTCATTATTGAATCTAGGTTTTTAATATCTTTAAGTATAACACTGATTACTCATACTCTTTCGAGAATTTTTCATCTTAATTACTTTTTATTTTAAAGAGAAAAATAACAATAAAAGAGTTTCAAAAAGGGTTAGTGGGAGAGTTACAATAATGAATATGTTGCAAATTTGTGACTTTGTATTTGTTACAGGTTTAGATGTTATCTGAGTAACCAAGAATCACTGGTTTAACCTCTTTTCAATCTCCATTCAAATACCGTTAGAAACCTATAGAAATCGCCACTTACCAGGGAGCCACAGAGCTCTGAAGGGGTTCTGGATACTGAAGAGATGAAGATACAGTTTTTCACTAGCAGCACACAGGAATGAAGTCAGAAAACGGAGTCATCCTACAAGACATCAATGCCCAACTGCTTTAACCAGAACCCTAGAGCAACTCCAGGAAGACAACACACAATCCATGGCAGGGTGCAATGAATGTCTGAAAAAGAGAAAAGTTAACACTAGAAGAACCCTTAATAAGTTTATATATAAAACTTAGCTCTATCACAAAGGCTCATGGGAGTTGGGCCTTGTGGTGTATACCTGTTAGCACAATGCAATCTCAGCACTTTGAAATGTTGAATGGGGAGGATTAAAAGTTTGAGCCCAGTCTTGGTAATGTAGCCAGTAACACGACACTTGCAAAATTTCTAAAAGCAGAGCATGTAGCTCCGTCTGAAGGCTTTGGTTTTATATTCCAGTACTGAAAGAAAAAACAGAACACTCATGAATATACACTACGGATGCTAAGCCAAATCTTGCAGCAAGATGAGGTCCAAACCAACATTGAACAAGAGTATTACAAATAATTCCAAGTATGTCAGCCTTGGTTCAACAACCAAAAATAATTGAGAAATTGGTAGCCCCCATTTGCTCTGCCAAAATTGTAGAAATTCACCATTTAGATACTTAGAAATTTCTTTGATTTCTGAACTGATGGTTTTTTTAATTCATAAGAAATGACTTATTGATCAACCCTACCATTAATCTTCAAACACTACATATGATTTTGAGCTAAGACTGGCTAAGATCTCTTATTTTCTTATCCATAATCAGTATGTCAATATCTGCTTCTACTGTCAGACTAAAACATTTGTAAAATAGTTGGCTTCTAAGTAATAGCTAGAGGGTTGGCTTTAAGGAGAAGTTTTGGCAGGATGGTTTGTGGTAGGCATGAATTCAGGGGATTATTGTTTCTAGTTACATTATGTACCGGCTGGCCTCAAAACCTGGAATTCAGCATAAGGGTATATCTTCAGTCTACTATTTCATCTGCTGGATTTACAATCCACTAGATCCAAACCCACTAGATCTAATAGATATACCAGATAAAAAGAAGTAGTTTATTGGGAAACTGCTTCATAGGTATTTACAGTAGCATACTTCCAGCTATGAAATGCCACAAGAATTTCATTTAACAGAAAGGTTGGCAAATGCATATGTTTTGGCAATCCAGGTGGGGAAAAAGTTATAGACTTATCATTATACCTCTTTAGAAACATATTATAGTAGGGGCCGGGAAGACGGCTCAGTGGAATAAGTGCTTCCCTGGCAAGCACAAGGGTCTGAGTTCAATCCCCGGTTCTGAAAAAAAAAAAGAAAAGAAAAAGAAACATTATAGAACAAAAGAAAGATGTGTCACTCAGACACTAAAGGGTAACTACTTGATATGGCTTCTGTCTAGATAGCATCACACCAAAGCCTCATGCAGTGGGGCTTTTCAGGCATGGATGGGTCTAGAGTACATGATGCTAAGATCAAGTGTGTGATGCTAGGATAAAGGGTGTATTAAATCAGTCAACTGATATATTTGGCATAGTGCTGGGTATGGGTAATGGGAGACTTATGTGTGGTGTGAGTACCATCTTCTTTAAGGGCCTGTAGCCTGGATAATTGATAAGGGACATGAAGATGGCTGTGGCGTTCAACTGGTGTATCCTCTACTTTGTTGTCTTGCTGCCTTGCTGCCTGCCTGAATTCTCTCTCCTCTATGTAGCCCCTCTGCCACATTACCTTCCTTAACTATGAATTGAATCCTCATAGTACAATCTCTGAACTGCAAAACAACGTTCTTCCCTTAACATTGGGCATCAAGTATTTTGTCTCAACAACAAGAAAAGTAACTGAGATGTGGTTGTAAAAGCTACATAGTCACTGCTTGGTATCATTGGTTCCAGGACCCATACACATGAAAATCCAAGCATATCCAAGTTCCTTACATAAAAGGGTGCAGTATTTGCATAAATACTATGCATAGCATGCATAAATTAAATCAGGTATAGATTACTTGAAATACCTAATACCATGAAAATGCTATTAATCATTCAACTATAACATTTTAGCTACTAATGAGAAGAAAAATATCTACATGTTTAACATATACTCAATTTTGATTTGGAATATTATATTCTCTACACAAAGTTGTTTGAATCTACAGATGCAGAATCTGTGGATATGGTAGACCAACTTCATGAAGTTCTGATGTTATAACACAGTTGATAGAACAAGATATAGGTCTGTTAAATAAAGAAATTCACAATGTATGTGCAGTGTAATCCCAACTGGATGAATTCAGTTGGGATTCAGTTGGGATGATTCAGTTGGGATCAAATTCAACTGGATGAATTTCAACATGTATGTAATGTAAAGGGACAGAGATGTATAAGTGCATGTTTAACTGTAGGAAAATATTTGAAATATAGAATCACTGACTCTATGTAATGGAATTTAGGTGACTTTGATGTTCTTATATGTTTTTCATATTCTCAAGTTTTCTGTTCTGTCACATATTCTTTATTATACAATATAATGATTTAAAAATAAATGAACAGAACAGGCCTAAAACTCTTCCTTATGGATTGGCTAATAATGTTGTTTCTACTTAGCACTCAAGTCCTCCCATAATACAACTTTCTAATTATCATTTGGTTCTTATATTAATTATGGTCTTAAGAACATGACAAATACAACATCTCATTTTGAAAAAAAGGAGGCCTCTACCTAAGGCATTCTTTTTTTTAATGTATATTTTGTACAGGTTCTAGAGGGTCTCACTACACAGATCAGACTTTTAATGAGCCTCCTGTTTTCAGCTTCCCAAGTGCTGGGATTACGGACACGCACCACCATGCTCAGTCTCATTCTCTATCTCAGTGCGCTCCAGGGGTAGGGTGGGCACAGCAGGCTGGGAATTGAACCCCTGGCCCCTGAGTCAGCCTAATCAGGCACTTTAATCCACTGAGGTATCTAGCTGGCCCTTAGCTACGGCCTTCTAAACAGACCAAAAGGACAGCAATACATACTGAATGTTGCACTGTTTTTCGTTCAGACAATTGATATTAAGCATTTAACTCAAAAATATCTTCACTTTTTCTATATATCACTTGCATGCACATCCTAATAAATGTCCACTTTGAAGTGCTTTTTGTTAAAATACGTTGGAATCATTTGTTGAGGTCCATTCATTCATCCAAATCTGTACTCAATTCCATTTTTTTCACCATTTATTCCTGACCGCGTGATTCATTAACCACAGCACGTATCCATTTCTACATATTCAATATATTCATATCTTGGATTGAGGTGTTCTCTCCGTTTCCCATTATTCTGGGAAAGCAGTTCCTCAAGGCTCCATAAAATATGCCCAACAGTTACAGAAAGTCCCCGTGCTTTGGCTTTCCTTAGCAATTTCCCACCCTCACACCTCACAACATCCCTCCTTAAACACAGCTCTATAAGAGCAGAGATTTTAGAAGCCAAGTAGAATTTTCTCTGTGATGTCCCCAGCACACAGCTGGTTGCGCAGAATCAATAACTATACCCTGAAGAAAGCACTATCGAAGCACTGCAACATGCAACGCAATTCTTTGGCAAAGCGCCTCGGAGCAAGGAGGAAGCTCCCCTCTGGAGAAAACGGAGCTATAGCGACAAAGAAGAACAGGAGGAGGGCACTGCAGCGATTCTTGCCTTCTTTCTGATTCTTAACCTCCATAATTCTTACCTCCCTCACAATTCAACTTCAGGCTCAACCCAAAGTAATCAGAATGGTAGAGTTGGAGCCCTGAAATTGCAATCGATTCTTAACACACTAACTAGAAATTACTCTATTCACTGCAAATAAGAAGAAAGACTTGCCAAGGCCAAAATGAAGCAATATTACTTCCTTTTCTTAGAAATAAAGTAACCAAGAGTTATAATAGGAACAAAAACATAAAGAAAAAAAAGCCTTTTTTCCCTAAGTCCCTAAGTCTCTTTTCTGTAAAATGAAAAGGAGATAAGAGCTGTGGAAAGAATACAGGTTTTCTTATATACTGCCAGATACATGTCAATATTTCAAGGTATATTTGCTGAGTAGAAGGGCAAATCTCTCAAGTCTGCACATTTTTCCTACATGGGCTTAAAATTTTCCCTTCTAGTGACCAATGATTACACTGGATTTCTCTCTCTCCCTGCCTTTGAAGGTGCAGCATCTGGACACCTTCCCACGCAGATCCTTGCAATGTCTCCTCAGGACTGCAAAAGCTCCAGGAAGAAATCAGAGTCCCAGAGGGAGCAAGTTTGGTCAGTTTTTAATCAATGAGAATGTGATCCTCAGGGAGGATTCAACGGCAAGGTCAGGGTTCTGTCTAACTGAGGTTTGGGCTGTAAGTGAAAGGCTTTATGTTAAGTCAAAGAAAAAAATGAAGAAGAAAGGAGCATTACAATGAATATCAATTTGAAAGGAATTTTTAAACAAAGTGAGATGAATCTTTGAAAAATACATGAAATGTTCTTTAACTACAGCTTTTAAAGAGAAAAGAGCCCAAGAGACTGAAGGCCTCTATGTAAAGGTCAAATGGACAGCAGTCTGACTTTTAAAAGAAATAAAGCTGTGAATGGAAACAGATCCAGATGCTACCTAATTATTACATAACGAGTGATCTCTCTTAACCTTTCTGATCTTTAGTTATTTTGACTATAAAATGAGCATAGTGGTAGTTGGTGGAATTCTCTAATGACAAAAGACCTTCAGTGCATGAAATGACAAACAGGCAATGAGACTTAGGATGGGCGTTTGATTCCCTGTCACAAGAAATGTCAAGAATGATAATAACATAAATAACTGAAAATGCACTGATTTTTTGAATGCATGCCAGGTTATTAAGGAAATGAGTGCACGTAAGGACCTGTAAAGGTAATACTTCATCTCCAGGATATAGGCTTAAAATGAAGCATTACTGCATGAACTAATTCCATCCACAAAATGAAAAGTTCATAGAAATATGCAATCTATGAAGAGGTTAAATGGCTTGTATGAAGGATGCATTTAATTTCATTTTGTAACCTTCACATAAGTTGCATGCCAGGCATAGGAAGTATTTGGAAAATATAAGTGAGGGTTTCATATTCTGAGAAATTTGTGACCCAAATGAAAGGGAGACTAGACTGTATTCCAAAACAATTTTGTCCACTATCCTAAAATAATTCCTTTTAGGGTTTGACACATAAATTTCACAAGGAGACTTATATGTGAATTATGTTAATATCAATTTGAATATCAAACAATGGAAAGCATGTATGATAATTATTTTTCATACATATGTATCTTTTCTTATATATAGCACTTTCAAGGGCCGGACACATAGCTCAGGGGACTAAGTGCCTGCTTAGGCAAGCACAGGGACTGGGATTCGATCCCATGGTACCACATGCCACACTGGCCCTGTCCCCAGGGCACACTGAACCAGCAGTGGAGTCTGGGTGTGTTGGCACGTGCTTGTAATCCAAGCTGCTCAGGAGGCTCAAAACAGGAGGATCAGTATGAGTCTGAACAGTGTAGTGAGACTCTGTTTCAAAATAACAACAACAATAATAATACAATTACATTCATCTTGTGGAATATATATATATATATATATATATATATATATATTCTTAGTTTTCCACCTCTTCCCCTTCCTAACTTTCATATACCCCATTACTGAATTCCTTTTCCATTTCCACCACCTCCATCTCTCTAGCATCTTTTATTTTGCTCATTAAATTATTCATATTTTGGGGTTTTCTTATAAAAGAAAACATGTGATGTTAAAACTTCTGTGTCTAATTTATTTCACTTACCTTTATATGTGCGAGGTGCTTCTTTCTTTCTTTCTTTCTTTCTTTCTTTCTTTCTTTCTTTCTTTCTTCTTTCTTTCTGAGACAGAGTCTCACTGTGCAGTTCAAGCTGGCCTTGAGCTCACTTTGTAGCCCAGGCTGGTGTTGTACTCATAATGATCCTCCTGCCTCAGCCTCCTGAGTGCTGGAATTACAGGAGTAGGCCAACACACACCCAGCTGTATCCATTTTCTTATGAATGACTCAAAACCATCCTTCTTTATAGTTCAGTAGTATTCCATGATGTATTACATTTTATATTTTCATTACCCATTCATTTATTGATGTACATATAGAATGACCCTCAGATTTAGCCACTGTGTGCTCTGTTGCTATTCACATGGTACGCATGTATCATTGTAACATGTTGACTCTAACTCTTGGGAAGATACCCAGAAGAGAAATAGCTGGGTCAAATTAAATTTCTATTTATAGTTTTCTGAATAATTTTTATACTACATTCCCAGCAACATAGGATTCTCTTTTCTCCAGACCTCACTAGTATTTCTTGTTGTGTTTTTTTTCTCTTCTTGATTACAGTCAAATTTGTAAAGTAAGATGGACTATTTGGATTATTTAGATTTATATACTGCCAATGGCCAAAGATACTGAGATGTCGTACGTACTTACGGGTCATTTTTATTCTTTATTTTGAGAACTGTAGATCCATTTCAATCCTCCATTGTTTGACTGTTGCTTGACTTTGAGTGTGTAATGTCTTTTGGTGCTATATATATTCTAAATATTAGTCCTCTGTCCAAAGAAATTCTTTTAATATATAGTTTATCTGGTCTCTGTATGTTTTGTTTCCTTCTCTGCACAGAAGATTTTCAGTTTTATCTGAGGACTTTTCTTGAATGTTGGAGTTATTTTTTGTGCAGGTGTTCAGAAAGGTATTTATGCCTATGTATAAGCATAATTTTACCTTGTGTAACTTTCACCAAATTTTATTTCTTTCACCAAATTCAATATCTAGTTCTTTGTTCCATTTTTATTCAATTTTAGAACAGAATAGGACATGTATGTTTAGATAAAATCTTCAGTATGTAGATAACAAGTTTTTCCAATACTGTTTTTTTTTTCTTTCCGAAGAGGTTGCCTTTTGTTTGTTTCTCAATAAAATTATTTAAAAAAAAAAACACAAAGAGGCTATCTTTTGTTCTGCCTAAGTTTTTGGCCCCTTTGTCAAAGGTCACATGGCTGAATGTGCCTGAAGTTTTTCAACATCTTTAGTGTGGTTCCATTGATCCATGTGTCTATTTTTTGTGACAATTTCATGCTGATTTTATCACTGGAACTTTGTAATATCACTTAAAATCCTGGATTGTGGTACCTTCTGCTTTACTCTTATTTGTTAAAGTTGTTTGAGATTAATCTGATTGTCTTTCGATTTCATGTAAATTTTAGGATATTTTTCTAGTTCTTTGAAAAATGTAGTTGGTAATTTGATTGGAATTGAAGTAAATATTTATTTATTATATTTCTCATAATATGACAGTGTTGGTTCTGCCTATCTAGAAATAGACAATGTCTTTCAGATTTATGGGGTTTTTTTTTATTTCTCTTTTTTCAGATTACTCTTGTAGAATTCTTTCAAGTCCTTGGTTAGGCTAATAAGAAGGTATTTAATTTTTTGAATGTAGTGTGAAGGGATCATTTCCCTAATTCCTTTCTGAATAGGTTCACTGTTGGTATATGCAAATTCTATTTATTTTTGGTATGGCTTTTCTATCCTAATACTTTGCTAAATTCATTTATTTTTTTCTAAGAAAACTTCTAGTAAAGACTTTTTTAATGTTTTCTTTGTAAAGGATCACATCACCATGAAAGAAGTTAATATTTTTCTTTACTATACATATCCATTTTAGTTATGCGTTTGCCTGTCATTCTGGGATAAAGATTTAGTAATACATTGAACAGGAGTGGTGAGTGCGGACACCCTTGTCTTGTTCTTTATTTAGAGGAATCAAAAGAACATTAATGTCATCAACTTAGCTGCAATAAGAAACTCATGGAAGGATAATTGGATCAAATGAACTATTTTAGAGTGACTTAATCTATTTGTGTTCACAGCTGAATATGCTGTTAGGAACTTGGTCCCAGTGGGAGGTGGTTAGAGGGAGGAGCTTTCCTTTGGAGGGTACATGTGCTGACACCCTTTCCTTTTGCAGTCTTCTTTGCCCCTGACAGTGGAGAGTTTTTGCTTTTCCATACACTTTCATTAGGCTGCTCCTGCTTTGGAGAAGAGGAAAATGCACTGAAAACTTTAAAACCATAAGCCAAATCATCTATTCCCACATTTAAGGAATGTATGTCAGGGAGTTAATCTCAGCAAGATAAAACTAACTGGTAAAAGATGCTACAATTTTAAGAAATAATTTACTTTGGAGACACAGTGAGGTGAGACTTAGACATTATATGTTCATCATGTGATTAAAGTGCTCATCGCAGGAGAAGCAGATTTGAAATTAGAGAGAAACCTACTCAGTGGGATGTTTTCTATTATAGCTATTACCTTTTAATAAGGGATACTGAACATGCATGTAAAGTTAACATCCAGTAATTACACTGTTTAATGTAATGTCTAAGAAGACTTTTGGAATTCCTTTTTCATATTTTTAGTGGTTGATAACTCAGTGACCAAAATTAGAGAGGCAGAACAAGCACTCTATTCCGTCTGTTTCGAAAATGTATATCCTTTCTTAAGCATGCTATCTGTCACTGGACATTTATCATTATATAGCAAAAATTTCAAATTTGGAGCTTTGCCAAGAAATGCATAAGGCATTATTAATGTCCAATAAGATTCTGGAAATTTTGTACTTGTACTATGATTCCATCATAGATTTTTTTTGTTTGTATGTAGTACTAGGAATTGAACCCAAGGGTGCTCTAGCACTTAGCTGCATCCACAGGCCTTTTTATTTTATTCTGAGGAAAGTACTTGCTAATTTGCTCAAATGGCCTTCAAATTTGCCATCCACATGACCCAGACTCTTAATTACCTGAAATTGGGGGCATACATTATCGCTTCTGACTCAACATCTCAGTTTTATTCTGGAACATGTACTAACGTTAAATACATTTGAATCTTGAGGAATAAGGCCTTTTTTTGAGAAGATTGGTTTCTTTGGGTATCTTAATTATTAGCTTATTTTTATATTTGTCACGATGTTTGATAATATCATTAATTTATCATCCCTAATTGATCAATAAGAAAACATAAGCGCAGATGAATAAACACAGTTTTATATACTCCAATCATGAATGTACAATAAATTCTTCACAGAGGGCAAAAAGTAACTTTTGCAAGTTGATTTTAAACTGCTAAATCCATGTAAGCATGATTTTAGGATTAAAATTGTTTTATCTAATTCTTTAAGCATGAAACACAATTAAAGATGAAAGCAAATGAAATTACACAAAATATAACTATGTGGAAGATCAAAATGGCATAAGAGGTGAGCTAGGATTCTGCCCAAGTGTGTGGCCGTGTGCAGCTTCCTACACTTTTGTGGGTCTATCCCGTGTTCACACGTACTGGCTCGTGAGTCTGCCTAGTTTCTACCCACAGACCACAGTGAAATCTATCCAAAGAGATGCCAGTTTACCTTCACGTAAGGCAAATAGACATCTTAGGTTTCACTTTATAATTAACTTCAAATAAATAGTAAATGACTACTCCATGGTACTTACACACCTACAACAGTATGTTTATTGGTATTCTCTGAAATAGTTCACTACTGAGTATATATCTGACTTTGTGCAGCCCAGTGTTTTCCAACCTCTGTTTAAAAAAAAAAAACATAGAGTATCTTTAACAAAACAACCAATAACACAGTTTGAGAAAGATGGTATTAGGCTGTCAATTAATTATAAAAGCCACTCTGGTGTAATTGCTTTTATTGAATTGCATTATTCCAAGTATCTTGTTCATTTAATTATAGAGA
Source organism: Tympanoctomys barrerae (assembly GCA_002564285.1). Lineage (NCBI taxonomy): Eukaryota > Metazoa > Chordata > Mammalia > Rodentia > Octodontidae > Tympanoctomys > Tympanoctomys barrerae. The sequence goes on from NDGN011421171.1 coordinate 13,389, forward strand.
ATATCAAGGATGAGAAATATTAAGTACATGAAACTAAGTAAATAGTGCCAGTGGGAAGCAAAGAAGATTATGCTTTGCTTTGCACTAGTTTGATTTTTTTTTACTTCATTATAGAAGAAAAAGCACCAGCTAGCTAAATTTAAAATAAGAATAAACATCTTATTACATCTTCCTACCTTGCCATTTAAAATATAACTTTGAATCCAGCAAGCTCAAAGAATTTCTTTATCATAACTGGTAGTCATCAATTATGAAGTTTTTTTTAGAATGAAACTATATTAGTAATTGTGATTTGGGCCAAAATATTATGTGCTATGAAGTTCTGTTTTACCAAATGACCCTTCAGAGCTTATAAAATATTCACCACCATAAGATATGGGAAAATAATGGAAACTAAAAAGTATAAACTATAGAAGTGTATGTCATTTAGTAACATATACATGCTAAAGAGGTTAAATTGTGTCCTTGACAAATGATTAGAAAGGATATGATTAGGGTCAGCCAGATAGTTCAGTAGATTTAAGTGCCTGCTTAGGCAGACCTAGGGGATGGGAGCTCTATCCCCAGGAGGTCCTGCTGGCCCTGCTGCAGAGAGTGTGCTGAGTTGGTAAGTGAGACTGGGCGTGGTGATGCGCACCTGTAATTCCAGAGCATGGGAGGCTGAACACAGGAGAATCACTACTAGTCTGATCTGTATAGTGAGACCCTCTAGACCCTGTACTAAACAGATTTTAAAAAGATATGATTAAAATGTGAAATACATATTCTCCGTGCAAGAGAGTAGATGTTAAAGAAAGCATGAGAAAACCTTGGCAAATGTATTCCTCATCCAAACTGCATCAATACATGCCTGTTTTGGCCTTGAACATTTTTTTGAGGGGCTGGTCAAGCCAGATCTGTAGCTTTGGTCCCATGGAGATTGAGAGATTCGACCTGCCTCAGGTGGATTTTGCAAGTTTTATTCCCTTGGATCACTTACCAAATACTTCTAGAGATCCTTTTTAATTTGGGTGTTTTTCCTTATTCAATTAGTCTATTTATGTTTACTTAAGAGATATTTATGAGAATTCTTCTCCTGTTCAGGTCCAATGCTACCTCTGTGGACAAGAAATGTATAAAAAGATCAAACCCTAGTCATGAAATTCTGCAGTGAATGACCAGATACAGTTTAAAGATTTGAATAAGAAGTCAACACAGATGGAATGGGTAAGATTGTATGTGAATAAGTCTGTGTAGGGGTAAGAACCAAATGTGTCCTCCTGGAAAGTACAGCAGTCTAAGTTCTGAGGAATTAGAAGTTCATTGGGAGAATCGCAAGAAAGATATTAGGATCTCTTTTATTTGTTTCACTTTTCCTGGGAACAGGGAATGGCTTAGGAATGATAAAAATGTATATAATCCTTATAGAAGCACAGAGAACTTGTGTGGCCCAGTCTGTGCTATTTTAATCCAATTACATTAAGATTACAATAAAAATAGTTATCTATCAATTTAGTAGAAATAAGAACATTTTCAGTGCAATTTGTAGTGTACAATTTTTTATTTAAGAATATTACTAGTACCAATGAGAAGAGCTATTCATGTTTTAAAAATGTTCCATGAAAAGTCTAAAGGTGAGAAAAATATGTAAACATGAACTACTTATAAAAAATGTAAAAGCTATATAAATATGTCTTAGGAGAGGAAAAACTTTGTAAATATATCTGAATTAAACACAATGTGAAAAAGATTAAAAATTTAAGGGCTGGGAGATAGCTCAGTGGAATAATTGCTTGCCTGGCAAGTGCAAAGTCCTGAGCTTTGGATCCCCGGTGCCACCCTTCCCCCCAAAATAATTAAGAAAAACAGAAATTTTTCATCAATAACTAAGTCAAAACTTACAAATTAAAACCAAAAACAAAGCACTCACCTACAGATTTGGACATGATCTTTACCGACATAAATAGGAAAATGATTTGTGTCTATTTGTAATATTTTAAAGCTTTCTTTAAGGCATAGTAAAATCCATGTGTAGATGGAAATATTAAAATTTATTAGGAATGGCCAAATAGCTTAGAGGATTAAAATACCTGTTTAGGTAGATGCAAGGGCCAGGGGTTCAATCCCCAGTACTTCGGTGCCAGCCCTGTTCCCTGCCTCCCCCTCCAGGGGGCACACTGAGAGGGCCATTGAGACTGGGCATGGTGGTGCCCTCCTGTAATCTGAGCACTTGGGAAGCTATAAACAGGAGGTTCACTATGAGTCCAATCTATGCAGTGAGACCCTGTACACCCTGTTCTAAATACAAAAATAAAATAAGATAAAATAAAATTTATGTATAGGCTGTTACTCAAAAGTTTTGTATCCACTTTTCATTTCATAATTTCTTCTTTCTTTGAATTTTTATTGACACAAAATGTACATTTCATGTATTAAAATATTATGTTTTTATTCATATATACTTTTCTTAATGATTGACTCTGGGTCATTTCTGTATTGTTGATTACATTCAAAGTGTTCTATTCAACCTTGAGATACACGATGCACATTAACTGTTTTCACCTTACCATGCAACAGAACACTGGAACTCATTCTCCCTGCTGAACTGTAATATTGTGTGTGTTGATGAAATTGTCCTTGTCTTCTTTTTAAACTTCATTAGTACACATTTTGGTATATAATGTTTACATTCAATGTAAAACATCGGTGCATACATGTGACACATTCCAATTCCTTTTTCTCCCTTCTCCCTCAACCCCCATTTTGCTGGCATCAAATTAATTTTCCTATGTTAAAAGATCTTACAAAGTTAATTATCAATGTACAGATTGAAAACCAGACTAACTGTTCAAAGAACAGATAAAACATATATAACAATTTTACTAAGCCAAGGTACACTTTCAGATATATTGTTTCTACTGGATTACATTTTCTTTTTCTTGTTTCCTATTGTGTGCCTTTTATTTCATATATTATATATCTATGCTGCTTTTCATTTTAGAGAAACTATGTGATACCCATTATTCTAGTGTCAAGCTTTATGGGCCTATGTTTTTAGATTCACACATAATAGAGATCATGTGACATTAGTGTTTATGTGCTTTAATGTTGTGTCTTCTCAACTCATCTACATTGACATATATTGCAAAATTTCTTTCATTTTAAAAGTTATATAGAACTTTATTGCAATGCTTATCATATTGAATTATCTTTTTTTATGTGTGACTTTATATATGATTTGTTTTCATAACTTGACAATTGTAAATAAAGCTGCAATGGATGTGGGAGTCCACAAACGCATTAAAACGAATGCGCAGGTACTTGACCAAGTGCTGAAAACATTATTAATCAGAAGAGAAATAAACATTTTTGCCACAAAACGATACCTCTTGACATTCATTAGAACAGCTAATGTCAAAAGGTGAGAGTATTGTTGGCTGGGTATAGGGAGGTACAGCACTTGTGCACTCTTGGTGAGAAGGACAATGATGCACGATGGGAAACAACAGAGTCACCACCACATGACCTAGCGTTCTCACTTGAAGTATAAACCCCAAAGAACTGAAAGTGTGGTCTCAAAGAGACAGGTCTTCTGCTTTCTGGGCACACAATTAGTGGATCATATCCTACCTCTTGAGAGACTCTTCATGACACAGAACAGAGAATTGATTTTCCCCTTCTCTTTAATTTTCCTGTTTTCAAAAATTTTTTATTGTTCAGTAAGCATAAAATTAGGTGTGCAGGAAAAGGAAAAAATAAAAATACACTAGTTATACTTCTCTCTCAATTTATTGGATTCTAAATAGTTTGTATCCTACAACTTTAAAGAGAAGGAACAGCCATCTAGAACCCATACTGAGGGCAGAAGAATTAGGTAAGGCGATTCATTCATCAAGCTATTAAACAGAAACAAATATTTTACCAACAACGTAAGTACACTTTTGTTCCTTTCTGTTTCATTGTTTCATACACTACCTTGTTGCAGCTTTTCTATCAAGCCATGTTTTAAATCTCCCTGTCCATAAAGTAGGTTTTCCTACTTTCATATAGTGTATGAAAACTCAACAAATTAGTTTAGAAATTGAGGCAGGATTTCCCACTGCTAGGTCTGTCAGAATAAAAGTTTTGTTTTGTTTTGTTTTGTTCTTCTGTTAATCCTCTAAGGCTCAACAGACTTATTACAACTGTCAGACTTCTATTAGAAAAAAATGGGCATAATGTAAATACATAGTCTCTCACTTTTGAAATTCTAACATTCAGCAGAAATATAAACCTCAAAAGCCACAAAACAAAAGCAATTGTGAATTAAGGATGATGTCTTCCAATATAAAAATAAAAGCATGTTGAGGTGTGGAATATTTTCTTAAAGACTACAAATGAATTTAAAAAATAAGACTGCAAATTCCAGAAATGTAAAGTTTTTGGATAAACCAAGTTCACATGTTTGCATACCCTAATCCAAATATATCTATATATCTATAGATATCTATATATGTATATTTATTCTGATTATATAGATATTTGCTATCAGAATCCTTTAAAGAAGGAAAAATATCACAAATTAAAGTCTTTATTTACTGATGTTGACTGAGTTGTTACAATTGAAAGCTATCATAGATATTTCAAAAAGCTCAATTCTAGTTTTTAATAATAAAGAACTTTTTTCTTTTCTTACTGGCTCAGCCCACGCTAAAGGTGGGGCTAAGGTAGTATATGGTACCTGTTATTGAACTGCGGTCTCCTACACCTGCCTAATCTGGCTATGCAGGTGCTTTAGACTGCTGAGCTATTTCGATAAAGAACATTTTGTCTAATACTCTAAACATTTTTTTCCAATGAGATCTATAATTTTTTTCACTTTAGATTTTTGTTCAGTTTCTAATTTCATGTGTCAGTGTCCACAGCGGAATTCATATATTCATTTAACATTAATTCTTTAAAAGATCAACAATATACAGTTAACATCCAAACACTGGAAAACCCTGTATCTCACTCCTGTGTATTTTTTCTAATGAAATGAAAACATGCATAACTATAATAAACCATATATGAAAATGTATGGTTTATAGAGGCTCTATTTTTAATTTTTTAAAACCAGGAGCAATTCTTTCTTAAAAAATTAATTTTATTGAGAAACAAATAGCAATGCAACAATTTCAAAGTGCGTTAGTAGGATAATTACAATAATTAATAAATTGCATATTGTTGTCTTTGTAGGAGTTATTCATAGTACAAGATGCAGACAGGATATCCTGTCCAAACACTATTAGCACAAATCTTTCTT
>NDGN011421201.1:0-10025 GCA_002564285.1 Tympanoctomys barrerae
TCAGCATATTAATATGGCTTTACTTTTTATACTTCGTTTTTATACTTTTCTGCTGGATGGTTTGGAACAAGATAAAGCAAGACCTACATAACAAGAAATGTAATGTTTGCACCTGACAAGATCAGTCAAATACCCACAGGATTTATCCTGAAACCCTGTACCACAGTTTGTAGATCCTTTATCAGTGTCAGCCATGTGGATGTCATGGCCATTGCTTGACCACTTTGCTCTGTGTCATATTACCCTTGTAAGAAAAGCACATGCATATTTATTTGCTGATCGTTTATATCCTTAATAATGTCTTTGCTGCTACATTGATGCATTTAAATTATATTTTTTAAGAGTAAGAAATATTTATTGAGAGAAAGGAAATCTATGCTTAAGAGAGACAGTAGAAGTTCCAAGTGGGATGGCCCACACATTTAATTTATATAGTGTACAGTTAACATTTCCTTGCCAATACTTTATAAATATTTATTTCCTCTCCTCTCAGCACTCAGAGAGTTAGGCAGCCACCCTGATTTAGCTGTTTTATAGGGAAGCACACTACCACTGACTTATACCCACAGCACAATAATTTTCTCCATTAAAAACAATAAGTTGTTTTTAATGAATGTTTTTAATGAATGTTTACTTAGAGCATATTTTCATTTTTCTTACAGGCCTAAAACTTCAATAACACCTAACCTGGTATACATTGCTTCTTATTGTTTTTAACTGTTTTGTGATGGAGATATCCAGTGTGCATGCTGACATTTCTTTAGCTCAGGGAACTTCTCTAGTATTGGGCCATAATTACTAATATGCACTTTGTCTTTTCTTCTTCAGAAACATTCTTTGTGTATTGAATCTCCAAGCTACATATTTAAATTGGCCATCACCTTAATTTTCTTGAACATTTTATTTGAGTTCTTAAAAAGCTTTCCACATTTAACTTCGGTATAGGAGAGTATATTTTCTGCGTGGTAATTTTGATTTTTATGGCCTCAATGACCGTTCATGTCATCAATTTTTCTTTATTTTAAAATAAATTTACACAGTTTACACTTAGCATATGATTCCTAAGTGTACAATTTATAAATTCTGCCACAAGATTTTAAGGTTTCTAAGCCTTATTTAAACTCAGCTTGTAGCTCACTGCCCATTTTTCTTTATAGCTCAACCCATTGACTTCTCACATTTTTTTTCCCTTCTGTTTTGTTACATGTTTTATAGCAATACAGAGAGGGTTAAGAAAGTGGATAGAAGTGAAATAAGTAAAATTCACTTAAGAGATAAAGGTGCTATATAACATTGAATGCTACTGTGACAGCTCTGTCTTTATGAGACAGGCTCAGAAATCCTGTTTTCTGGATAATACCAAAGTCAGTTAAGGCTAGAGAGTGATGGGTGGCATTAGGGAATTTTGAAGTATTATAGAAGTATAAAAAAACTAGTAGGTAAAGGCATAGATCATACTTTGGCACTTGAAATTGATATTTATATGCCAAACCTTGCATACATAATCTAGAAAAACTTCTCAGAGGTGGAAGCCCTACAGTTAGTTTGATGAGACCACTAGATAGAAACACTTGGAAGTTAATGTTAATATGACTGCATTTGGATTACGGGTTGACTAAAAATTAGTAATAGGGAACATACCAGTAAGCATGATATTACAACAGTTAATTAAGTTACCCAACAATGCCTTTACTATGATGTTTCATCAGCTCTTATATTAAAGTCTCCAATTGCCATTTATCCATGTGTACATCAGGAATGGAATGGCTTGTAATGTGCTTTAAACATTGTGGTTTGAGCTGCATCCTCCATCATAATAATATCAACACCACAGCTGCATGATTTTTGAGTTTTGAAAACATCCATCTTCAGTTCATTTCTATGAAAAAGATCTTAAGATACGTCAGGAACTTCTATATCTATTGCTCTTCCATGTGGGAAATTGGATATACCAAATTTGTAAAACAAACTTTAAGGGCTTCAACTTTCTCCTTCTGCATAACATGATTATTTGTGTTCCTCCTAGAATGGGCTCTAATCTAAACTAATAGCTTAAAAGACTAGAAAACATTCATAGTTTCTTGAGATTAGTGGTTCTCTCATTTCTCACTTCCTTTTTCTACCCATTTGATCTCTTCAGACACTAAGATGGGAGGAAATGACATGCTTCCCCAGGACTTTCATAACTACAGTGCCCCCTTGTGCAACTTGACAAGGGCTAGAATGGCATGGATCCAAAAAAAGTGAAAGGGTCTCAAGTAGGTTTATTTTAGAGTTTCTGTTTCCAAATATATAGAGAAGCCCAAATGCATTTTTACACATTTTTCCCCCTTTCATTGCTTATGTAGAGGAAAATACTTTGTTTTTAAAGAGGGAAATCCACCTCTGAAATTATGGAACACTGACACAGCATCATTCATCTTGGCAAAAGTTGACTGAGCAGATGATGTAGATCCACTTAACTTGGATTCAATCAAAGGTTTTGCTATTTTCATTTCACAGTCCAGATGTAGCTCATCATCAGTTGGAATTGATTCCAGAAGAGGTGTTAGAGTCTGTTGGTCCAAGAGAAAGTCTCATCCAGGCATCAAAAAGAGCCATGAGGAAAATGAATGCAATCCCATTGATGTCCCTACAATTTAGGTATTTCAGTATTCTGTTCAAATTAAGCAGTGGGAGAGTCTAGAAATGATCAATTTTAGTGGCTTGTACATTTATTAAATTCACAATCATGTTCACACCATCTCCTATGTCACATTTCTATGAATGTGCTGTACATATGGATGGAAGGAGAAACTAATGATAAACACATTTGGGTTTTCAATGAATCAGAATAGCTAGAAGCCAATCAGGTGTGTTTAGTTAGCTACTTGAGTAACCCATGCTGGCTGTACTCTGACCACCAAATGCTTTATAATTTCTTACAACAATCCTTATATAATATGAACACAAACACTCATCAAATGGAATAGAACTAATCAATATTTTCTAACTGCAATGCATTTTTAAAAAAACTTTGGAATTTTTGTATTAATGTTATTATGTATTTTCACAAATATTTCTCATTCCATAACAGTAGATACTCAAAACTGTATTTCTCCATGCAACCTTCAAAAACCATGTGGATCAATAAAAGAGTAAATAAAAACTAGCCACAGGCATCCCTTCAACACAGCTAGAAAATGAGAGTACCATACACTTCAGTTTCCACATGGTTGTGGGGAATCTTCAAAACTCAGTACTCAGGCCTGGAAATCTGCACTCTATCAAGGCTAAAAAATTCTAGCACAGTCCTAGGAGTGGTGCAACACAGATGATGTTATCTGGAGCTCCTTTTCAGAATTAAAAGTGCTTACCTTGAGTAGGAAACTAAGACTGTACCCCCCAAATCTCAGGTATTGTTGAACGCTTTTCTTAATGACAGGGGATGAATTTTGTTACCTCAAAAGGTATTTTTCTTGATTCCTAGAACCTATGAATGTGACTTTATTTAAAAATAAAGGTATTGAGGATTATTAAATTAGTATGATGTCATTAAGGTGGATCCTAACTCATCATGAATAGTATTCTTATAAGGGGGTAAAAGCAAGGCAAGTACAACGAAGAATTCCATATGCTGATTGCAGTAATTCAGCACAAGTCAAAGTACCACCACAAGCTAGGAGAGATGTCCGCAGCACATGTTTACCTAGCAACTTTGCAAAGAACAGAATCCTAGTAGCATCTTAACCTTGTATTCATTGCCTTATGTAATATAATATAATGTAATATAATATAATATAATATAATATAATATAATATATATTCCATGTAGTATTTGCTTATATTACATCTTTGTAATCTTTTGTTTTTTTCTAAAACATGCTTAAAGTATAACTTTATTCATATTAGATATTTTTTGAAAATATGACATCTATATGTGTATCTCTTTCAATAATTATCACATTTTATGAATTCCATTTGTCATATCTAATAATAGCTTACATGATATTATCTAATAAATATTCCATATTAAAATAGTATTAAAGCAGGAAAAATTACAAGTGATACAGAATTTCACTTAACAAAGTAATATGAATTTCACAGTGTTTGTTGTACTACATCGTGTTATCTTCCATAACAGATATGGTACATTTTTTTAATATGATACATTTTAAATGAGACAATTTTGGCATGCAAATTATATCTTGGTATTGTTAAAAATAATATATATATTATATTATTTTTTATTTTTTATCTGTCTTTTAACTGGGCTATTTCCCACACTTATATTAATTAATTTATAGGCATTACTAATACAATATAAGTCTCACTTTGATGAACTTTTAAAGGTTTCCAAATTATGAGTTTTTTCCCAGAAGGGAACTAATTCTTTAATCAGGTACTTACTATATGTTGGAGTTAAGTCTACTATTTAGTTCTTATTTTTATTATTTGTTCTTTAGCCCTACTATATTTTTTGAATAATTTTTTTATAATTTCTTGTTGTGTTTTGTAATGTCTTTTAAGCTACCTCTCTTTGCCCTATTCAACATCCAATTTACACCCTATTATAATCCACTTTCAAATGGCAGTTTTTGGTTCACACTTATAAATTTTATGAAAGAAAACAGAATGTTAATATACTTACTGTGTTCTAATGCAATATTTGTATTACATTATATAAAAAACACACTGTACATATAATGTAGACATTCCATATTATGATAGCATATGTGGTACATTTATAAATATACATTGTACAGTTGTGTAATAAAGATATAATTGTACAATGTATAATAAATATACATTGTACAGTTGCATAATAAAGTAACCTAAAGATAGGTTACTTTTATTAGGGTAAGTACATATAAATAGACAACAAATATAAAAGTACTGCTTTAGTTAGGTTTTTTTCCATAATTTTATTGAGAAACAAATAGCAATGAGACAGTTTCAAATCCAACTAGTAGTAATCTTTTGAAAAATTAAAAGTACACATATCAGACTTTATATTTATCTAGGTTGTTCTTCTGGGGTTTGGCTCGAATTCTCTTAATGGTTGTTTGTTACTTACCTAGTCTGAAATGTCTATATTATCTTGATTTTTGAAGGGTATTTTCATGGTTTTAGAATTCTAGGCTAATTTTTAAGTTTCAATAGTTTAATAATGTTTCATTTTCTCTTGGTCTCCACTGTTTACTGTAAAAAGTTAATTGTGATTTATGTTATTTTTAAATATAAGCATGTCATTTTTCTTTGGATGCTAGTAAGATTTTCTCTTTGTCATTGTTTGAGAACTTTGAAGTTGACCTATTAGCATGAGGCTTTCTTGTTTATTTAATCAATGATTTTCTTTTTTATTTTTTGGTTGTACCAGGAGTCGAACTCAGGATATTGTGTTTGCCAGGCAAGCACTTATTCCACTGATCTATCTCCCTGCCTAATCAATGATTTTCATTGCATTTTCTAAATCAGTCAGTTGATGTCTTTCATCAGTTGTGGAAAAGACTCATCACCTCTTATATGCTATATGTTTAGGTTTCTCATTTTGACTTTATAGTATCATGTATATGATGAAGTTTCACACACACACACACACACATATATATAAAATTTTTCTAGTTTTCATTCTAAAATTCATATATTCACATTTTCTTGCTTCACTGTTTTTGCAACTTCCAAAAATCTCATGTAGGATATTTTGTATAAAAGAATATTAGAGGCTGAAGTAAAATATATTCCCTCTAGAAAAAGAAAATCATTCTTTTAACAGACTGCCCTGTTAGATGGATGTATTATAGGGGCAGTTTGATCTATAATTAAGTATAGCATAGGGTTGGTTTCAATCACAATTTAAAGAGGTTTATACTACTGGCTTCAAATATTTGAAGACAGAGTAAGGATTTTTACCTTCAGAACTCTAGAGAGATCCTAGAAATCTGTGTTTTGTCTAAAAAATTTGGATGAACTTCCCTTAACTCTTTTCCTTCCCTTTTTCTCCATAATTTCTTTGTTACTTATGATCAAATGTGGTCTCAAAATATTTAATAAAATATTTTAGAAATAAACAACTTAAGTTGTAAGCTGTACTGCTCATTCTATTTATGTTATTTTTGATATAACATGCTTAATTTATAAATCAAACTTTATCATAGATATATTTGATAGGAAGAATGCAGCAAAGGTAACATTTAGTATTCATGATTTCACCCAGGTATCCAGGAGTGGGATGACTTAAAAAGTATCTTCTGCAGATAGGAAGACACTACCTGTGAGAACTCAATACAGAAGCATCAGAACTACTTGACTTAGGTACTTATTTGTTCAACCACAAGTCCAATGTTTTGCCACCACACATGCAGGTGTTGAAAGTCCTGGAAAATTAAGCTCTTTTTTCTTTATTTCCAACTCTACTACCAATGAGAACAGTAATGGGTATCTTTTCTCCTGTGAAGATAACACTCTTCTCTAGCATTTAATTTTTAAGGTCTGTGTTTGCAGATCTTTGGTATTTAAATAAAATGCATGATTTTTATTTTCCAGCTTACTTTTAGTTCATAATGTTGCTCATTTATATTGTAGCTTTAGGTTACTTTAGAGAATCTGATGCCAACTTGATTTTTTTCTCTTTCTAGGTATACTTTTTACGTTCCCTGTCAGACAAGAAAACAGACCAATCTTTGGTCATGGCACTCCCTTCCAACCCAGACCCAGAACATATACCATGATGGAGGACTGGGATGAAGTGGGACCCCGCTATCCACAATGGCCTGGCTGGTGAGATACATTCACAGCCATTCAAATCTCCATGTCTAGCAAACTGAGTAATATACTGACAATGCAGAATTCCAAGATGGAGAATCCTGAAAGCAGGAGAAAGGAAAGAGACAAACTGCCACACACCTGAGTCTTAAAAAGATTAGCATTCCAGTGCCCTAAGCAATGGGACTGTGGAGAGAGAAGATGTACTTCATATAGAAAAAAAAAAACATGTCACCTATTTTCCCCACATACAAATATAGTGCTGTGCCTATAGGTTATTTATCCCACTAACCATAATTTCTGGAAGATCCCAAGGGCATCCAGGGAGCACACCTCCTAGCTGGGAATGAGAGAGAGAGAGAGCTGGGACTGCAACAAGTATGCAGAAAGTGAAGGACTGTGAGAGGACAGGAGGCTGGTGCCCAGATCAGAGGGTAATTTATTTAAACCAGAATAGAATGGGTACCTTGGCATTGTTTCTACAAACAACAGAAGGGCTCAAAATATCCTTTCCACTGTCCTGTGCTAGAAATAAAGTACCCTCTGTCCTGCCTGGAGGTGGCCCTGCATTCTGCAGGTGTTTCTGAGAGCCGAGCTCTATTGACATAGAGGGATAGACAACTATAGGAAGAGAGATATAGAGCAGTGCCTCCTGGCTGTAGCCTAAGCAATGAAAGCCTATTGAAGGAAGACACAGAGATGACCACAATATTTACCATGCAGCCAAGGAAGTAAAAGTGTGAGGTTTCTAGTGGAAGTTGGTGAAGAACTGGAGAGCCAGGAGTCAGGCAAACTATACTACATTTTCTTCCTACCAAACTGATTGAGGCAATAAGATCTGGAGTTCAGGAAACAAGCCTACTGTGGGTGATGCACAGAGTATAGTTTGCAGCCAGGAGATGAGTGTGCAGGACAGCTTCATTGCTTTAAGTAGGCAGTTGAATGGTCCAAGGGCAAATTGCTTGGCTGCTCTCAATAATACTGTGACTCTAGTGCAGAAGGAACCACATGGCACTCTAGGGTAATGCTGTACATTTGCGTGAAGGGCTGCATTTGTACTTCTGCAATTGCTCCACCTGTTTTTTCTGGGTTATCTTATTTCTCTTTCTCAGCCTTGCTTTTCGATTGGTATTGTTTTGCTATTGTGTTTTATTTGTTAAGGTTTTCCTCTTTGCCTTTTTCCCTCTTTTAGTCCTTCACTTTTATATTTTACTTTTATTCCCCTCTATTATTCTGTCTCTGTTTCATTTTCTCATCTTTTTCCTTTCCTCTCCCCCTCTACACCTATCACACAACACATATGTAACAGGAGCTTGGATATGCACAATACAGAATAAAAATTAACCAAAGGTACAATTTAAACAGCATCTTTTAAGAGCATTTCAGGATAATTCTTAACAAAATTAGACTTAGAGGATCCCACCAAAACACCATAAGCATATTTACAGGTTTTAACAATCTCATAGCCTCCCTCAATCGGTAAATCCGCTTCCACCCATCTGCCTAACTCCTCCCACCTACACAAATACTCTCTCAAGTCTCCTTTACCACAACTTTAAAAATACTATCAAAGGCTGACCAGATAGCTCAGTAGTTTACAGCACCTGATTAGGCAGACACAGGGACCAGGGTTCGATTCCTGGTGTGCCATGCCAACCCCGCCCCTGGGGTGCACTGAGATAGAGAATGAGACTGAGTGTGGTGGCATGCACCCGTAATCCCAGCGCTTGGGTGGCTGAAAACAGGAGGACCACTAAGAGTCTGATCTGTGTAGTGAGACCCTGTAGACCCTATACTAAATACATAAAAAATAATAAAAATAATTTCAACAGAATCTGACCTCCTGTCTACTTTTCTCCTATAGATATTTCTCTTAACTCTTCCTCTTCTTACTGACAAAACTCATTCCCTTTCCCCTCCTTCTCTCTTTACACCATTTTTCACACTCCAGACAAAGCACAAATAGTAGTATAAGACAGTCTAAGATGTACTGATAAAATGGCAAAATTACCCAAACAAGCCTTAATGTGTATGATAAAAGTATCAATGGTTCTGCTGATGCTGTTATAAAGAGCGCTGACTCTGTGCTTACAACAGAGTGATAGGGAACAATCCAGTTAAATTGAATAATATAGATTGATGTGGGAAACAATACCACTTAGTAAGAAAACCAAGAACATTTCACTAGAAAACAGAGCATATTGAAGAGATCTGTAGGTCAACAATGAATTCACTTCACTCTGTTTGACCTCAATACTAAGGACACATATAAAATAACAGGAATGTGAAAAAAATGGTGAGAAGCCTCCAAAGGCTTCCCACTCTCAAAGAAGACCCAAGGACACTGATCAAGGAAATTCAGCAACAAATAGAAAACTATAAATTGGAGAAATGCAAATTTATAAAACAAAAGAACCCATCTATTTCCTAAAGAGTAGCTATTGTCAAGAAATCAGATAGCAACAAATGCTGATGAGGCTACATGCAAAAAGGAATTCTGTACATTGTTTTTGGGAGTGTAAACTAGTATAAGGATTATTAAAATTAGTGTGGAAATTCCTCAAAAAATTAAACATCAAACTCCATTTGGCCCAGCTATTTTCAAATATGAAGAAAGTCAAATTTCATCTTTTTGTAAAGATGATATGATTCTATTAATAAAAAACCTAAAGACCAAAAAAATTATTAGAATTTATAAAGTTGGTAAAGTAGCAGGATATAAGATCAAATGAAAATCAGCAGCTTTTCTGTATCCCAAATATAAATTTCCTGATAAATAAGTCACAAAATCATTCAAATAATATTGTTTAACCAAAGAAATGAAAGATTTCTACAAAGAAAATCACAAAACATTGATGAAAGCAAGAGAAAAAGATGTTAAAACATTCAAAGGTACCTAATGTTCATGAATTGAAAGAATTAATATTGCTAAATGTTCCTGTGGACCAAAACAATCTATAGATCTATTGCACTTTTCATCAATATACACAAGATACTTTTTCATAAAGATATAAACCCATTGTAAAATTCATGCAAAGGCGCAAAAGGCACTGAAAAGCCAAAGCTGCCTTGAGTATAAAGAATGAATCTTATTGTGATACCTGATTTTAAGGTATGCTATACAGACAGTGTAACCAAAGAAGCTAAACTACTGATCACAAAATAGTCGCATATTCCAGATGAACACAATAGATAGCTCAAATCTGCCCATCTACAGCCAATTTATTTTTGATGCATGTTCCAAAAACATAGTGGACAAATGACCAGTGTCTCTCATAAAA
>NDGN011421224.1:0-17364 GCA_002564285.1 Tympanoctomys barrerae
AAACAAACAAACAAACAAACAAACAAAAATGAATGATATTGGCAATCTCCTATATAGGAAGGTAAGAAATGGAATAAGTTTGGCAAAATGCTGCAAAGTGCTGAAGCTGAGTGATAGATACAGGAGTCAGTTATATGATTTGTTGTTGCATTAGATGAA
This sequence comes from Tympanoctomys barrerae, assembly GCA_002564285.1. Classification (NCBI taxonomy): domain Eukaryota; kingdom Metazoa; phylum Chordata; class Mammalia; order Rodentia; family Octodontidae; genus Tympanoctomys; species Tympanoctomys barrerae. Next base: position 160 of record NDGN011421224.1, read on the forward strand.
AAGTCATAATAAAAACTTTTAAAATTAAAGAGAAAAACAGGAAAGCCACAAATGAGGGGAAAATATGTATCTAAGAGACTATAACTTAGGATTACATACACTGTATTCAAAATACATGAACAACTCCAGTGAATCAATAAGTAAAACACAGGTTGGGGATATGGCTCAGCAGTACGGCACCTATCTGGCAAGTGTGAGGTCATGAGTTTGATTCACAGTACAAAAAAAAAGGTAAAACATAATTCTGTATAAAGATGGACAAGCCTATCGAAACTATTCACAGAAAGACTCCTAAGTATACTCGCTCATACCAAATCTCTTTGTATACAACCAAAAAGGTATGATATATTTTCTTAAAGAATCAGTATGACTTAGTGGCCAGATAGCTCTTAGCTGATTTAGACAGCAGTCTCACTTTTACAGACCATATGACTCTATCACTGTAACTTAAAAACTCCCTGATAGACTGCTTCACTCAGTTACTTCAGCAAGAATAGATGAAGTTGTCCCTTGGCATCCATGCCAGTGGGGCACTCTAGGACCTTGCTGATGCCAAAATTCTCAGATGCTCAAGTACTTAATATAAAATGGCAGAGTACTGCCTAAAACTTATGCCTATCTTCCTGTATTCTTTAAACCATCTCTAGGTTACTTATACTTCATGCAAATGTTCTGTAATAATCACTATGCTATATTGCTTAAGGAATAATGACAAGAATGATTAAGTCCACAGATGATCAATACAGAAGCATTTTTTTGGCTGCTTCAGGTTGCCTTAAGGGCAGGCCTGTTTCAGCTTGTGGAGCTGGGAATCAAACCGTGGTCCCCTACGCATGACTGAGTTTGACCAAGCAGGCGCTTTAAACAACTGAGCTAACTCAGAAGCCCCCTAGATGATCAGTACAGATGTAATTATTTTTCTAAACATTCTCATTCTGTGTTTGGTAGACCCTGTGTAAGAAAAAGTCTGCAAACACAAGGGTTACCTGTGCCGTTAAAGTTATCATTGCCATGCTAGATGATGTGGGCCTTGGAACCTTCCACTGTGCCCTTAGCAGAATTGAAAGGAAAACCAAAATTGTATTCTTAAAAGAATTTTGTCTCTGCTTAAGCATTCTACACCTACAAGATAAATCCTTCTAGTCTAATACTCATAGGCTCATCAGTCCTGTAAGGAAATGCTGGCCCTATTTCTGGTTCAGCTCACTCAAATGGCAGAATTCTGATTTACAACAAACGCAAAAGACAGACTTGAACTCCATGAATTTGCTGGGTAGCGCCACTTCAACACTGCATCCACCAAGGATTCCTAAAGGTGAGGCTAATACTTATGTAGCGTGGCTAATATTTATGTAGTGTGCCTGAATTGTTAATATGCAATATTAATAATTCTTGTGTATTATAAAACAGAGCCTCAAGTTGTAGGGATATATGAAAATTATCCAAGGGATTTAATTCACACTTCACTTACCTCTGATTCTCAAGTACATTATAAAATCTACAGCTCCTTGAATCCAGAGCTAACACCAGCCTTCAATCATGAGGACATCAGTTCTTCTGGACACACTGGGTTCAGGATCACCATTTCTAACGGTGCCTCTTTAGGGAGGCAGTTCATAGATCTGGAGCTGCATGCATAAGTTTCTAACAGAGCCTTACTTTCAAAGCCGAGATCAAGGGACCATTTAAGTCATATCTGAATCTCTCTTCTTTGAATCCTGGAACATGTGAATCTTACCTCTCACTTGATACTTACTCAAAACTGTAATGTCATTATACTTTTCTCACGAAAGTAGCTAATACTTTTAAAAAGTACCTACATAGTTGAAAAATGTAGCACTGAGGGCTGGGAAGTTTAGGTACAGTTTTCTGTGAAAAACATATAAAATACTATAGCAGCCTCTTGGCTTCCCTTCTTCCTCTTTAACTCTGAAGTGATAGGAATTATTTCTCTAAAACACAACTTGGTAGCCTTTAAGCTGACTCATTTGTCCAGATATTTCTTGCTTTGCAGTCATCTAGTCCCATCGAATTTGTCTTTTTGTTTTGATTTTTTAGTTCAATCAACATTTTGTGCTCTCTATAGCCTCCAGATTCTGGGAACACTTCTCCTACCTTCATATCACCAACCTTCCTATCAGACTAACTCCAAATAATTCTTCCATTTTTGGTTTACACAGTTCTTTCAGGACATCTGCCCTAATGTTAGTCAGTTTTCCACTGATATAACAAATACCTAAGGCTGGGTACGTTTTTATGCTTATAGCTATGAAAGTTCATAGTAATGGTACTGAGATCAACTGAGGACGTCAAGGCAGATAGCTCACAATGGTGGGCATATGTGCAGCAGGAAGAGAACACTTCACCAGACAAGAAGCCAGAGAGAAATTCAGATGGCAGGTTCACTCCTAGAACAAACCACTGTTTTGAAAACTAAAAGGTCTACGAAAATTACCTTAATCTCCTTCCAAAGGCAGCAACCTAATGACCTCTCATTGGGCTCCAACTTTGTGAGGTTCAACCACCTCTCAACAATGTCACACTGAAGATCAAGATCTTCATACATGAACTGAACATGGGGGACACATTCAGATCACATTCAAGCTATACACCTGGGTTAGGGGCCTACCCTTGATTCTGTACTACAACCTGTGCTCTCCCCATTCCAGCATTTGCAGCACGACATACATAGCGCTTCGCTCTCCCAACAGGTTTCACAGGCTGCTATCTTCTTTCCTCCCTGTATTTCACACACTAAGTATGATTCCCAGTTCACACCTTGTGCCTAATAAGCAGTCGCTGAGTGAGCAAAGCAAACAAATGGTGACAGTCCTTTAGATACACTGGGAGAGATGGAACCAAGACTTGAGGTTGGAACTAAATAACAGTTTCATAAAACCCATCACTGGCTAATCCTAATGACATTCAGAATCTCAGAATCACCATTTGAGTTAATCAACTGAGTATTCTGACAGGGCTTGATATTTTCTTAAAGCCCAAATAGATAAAGCGTGCCTCACTGGTTTATAAACAGCTAGATTCTAGTTCACCTAAACAAGCAAACAGGTTGCTCTTACCTCTACAGATAGAAGAAACCTTGGGGGTAAATTCTTCAGTGACAGACATTCCAAATCTGTTTAACTATGTGGTCAAAACTAGCCCAGCAACTTTATAAAAACAATAGGAAGGACAAAAAAATAAGTAAATAAAATAAGCCCTGAACCTTTGCAAATTCAAGCTTCTGGGAAGAGAAAAGACAACCAAAATGTTGTGAATGGAATAAAATAGGCAACACCAGTGAAAACAAGCCTGGATAAAGGGTGAGAATGAAGCAGTTTTTAACTTGTAACTGTCAGGCCATGCAACAGATGTGTTCATTCCTATCCCATCAGGTAAAGATATGCAAATACAACCAGGCAGAGGCCTGCTAGGGCTTGGAAAACACCACCCTCAAACAGGACTGCAGAATACAAGATATGCCACCCCAACATACACTAATCATCTGGGTATTCTGACAAACTATAGTCACAGGAGTAGCTCTAAAAAGGTTTTACAAAATAATTTATGTCTATAAAGGAAAATTACACTAGTGAAAGCATGTCAGTGAGAAGGCTTCTCAGAGACAACTTGTATTACCTGAGAGACTACTGATTTACAGAACACAATCTTTATTCACCATCCAATTTCTCCACTCTCTCTCCTTTAACTTGTTCCCATCCCCCCAGGATCCCTAAGTCCCTATTCCATTCTGTAGCTCAGGAAGCTACATACAACTCAATCATCTGGCCTTCTCAGACTTTATGGGACTCCTGGGTTTATGTAAATAATTAAAATGGATTTTCTCCAATTAGTCTGTTTTTTGTTGATTTAATTCATAAATGAGAAAAAGGGCTCAAAACTGTGAGATACCCAATTTTCCCTCACCTACAGGCTCTTGGGGCAACACATAAGCCCTGCACTGTATGGTGACAGGAACAAGGGGGCTGTGAGCTCCTCACTAGGGCACTCCTGACAGAGTCCAGCCATGCAGAGGCAAAGGCACATACTGTGTCAATCAATGAAGATATCCACCCACCACCGATTAGTTTTAATTTAGAAGCTTTCTAAAAATTGTTCTAGTCCTATTTGATTATAAAGAGAGAGAGAGAGAAAAAAGACAAAGAATACGGCAATCCTGGCACCATACGTGCACTGGTGCTGGCCCTGTGTGCCAAGCCAGCCACCAAGACCTGGCATGGTGGCGCACGCCTGTAATCCCAACAGTAGGAAGGCTGAAACAGGAGGATCACTATGAGTCCGAGCTGCGTGGTATGACCCTGTACTAAATACATTTTTAAAAAAAAGAATACTGCAAAGAAAAATCTAAACATCACCATGAATTCACTAACCAACTTTAGTCATCAGTCATATGTTCTGTCTGTCCATGTGCACCTCTCCTCTTTACATGTTGCTCGATAATGTGTTTTTTACATGTAGGACTAAATCAAGAATATATTTTATGTCCATCCCAACCCACTTTATCATAGCCTTTGTGTGGTAGCACTGGATTTCACCATGTTTGACTGTATGTCCACTGGTAAGTTCCTCCAGGCCACTATCCCAGACACCAGTCGAGAACGACTCCCCCTCACTTTGGCTAAGTTGCGTAGAAAGCAGTCATTATGTTCGGAGCGTCCCTTTGTCTGCACATTCTTCATCAAACCTTGGTAATGCTGTAGTTCTAGCCCTTGAGTTTTGTAAGAACATGTGTCCTCTGCCTATGTGGGTAGGCTTTGAATACAGCCTGCCATTTAACAGACTAGAAAACTTTTCCTTTAATCAAGCTTTGATTTCTTAGAAATTCTGTTAAGATCAGCCACACATTGCAAAAGGTTAAATACCAGAAGGGTATGCTTCAGAGATTAACAAATGCATCCTGATGAAAGACAATTACACGTCAGAAACATGCATGTGGGGAAAGGTGATAAAAGCAAGAGAAGCGGCACTCACCGCCAGGTCCTACATGTGTGTTCTACATTATTCCGGACCACACCAGGTACAGAAGAGGTCAACAGGGTAAGCAGGAAGGTGCAGAAAGAGAAAGCTAACAAAGACGAGCCAAAACACGCAGCAATAAGGAGCTGCATAGTAAACAGCAGCAAAGGCGTAGGTGGAACCTAGTTCTGAAAAATCAAGACATATTCACAGGCTGTGGAACCAACACCATACACCTGACCATCAGATGGAAACAAATGCTGAAGGCAAAAACTTGAAAGCTTTCCATTGCTGCTTCAAATGAGAACTGGATAAACTATAAAAGCCATGCTACTCCTTAGATTCTGGCTAATAAAACTGCTCCAGAGGAGAGAAATCAGCTAAGGGCCTGTCTTCACACCATAGTGATTGCTGATAAAACAGCAAACACACCTTAAGAAAAACAACATCCCCCAAATAGAAACACACTACAAGGAAGATGAGTACACACATGGATTTCAAGGGATATGATCAAATGCAAACTAATAAAATAAAAACAACTCATTAAAAAAAACAAACACCTGGGTTTGGAATCCCACCAGGGGGACCTTTTTTGACTGTTCTTGGAATCTTTCTACCTCTGACTGTGCTGACACCAACACATATCCTTAGTAGTGACCAAAAGAATGAGAAGGTACAATTATGTTAGTTAAAAAAATAAAAAACTTCTAGAAAGAAGAGATGTCAGGAGTCCCACAGTCAGAATCTTATACTCAACTAACTTTTGGGGCTAGAGGAGTTTGGGGCAGAATCACACTGACCATGCACAAGGCCCTGGGCTTTCTCAGCAACAGAAGAATGAACAAAACAAAAAAAGCTAGGGCTCCCAGGAATGGTTCCACCAAGAAGTCCTTTTGTTAGTCCCCAGGCAAATCGGTAGGGCCTGGAGGAGAGGCACTTGGCCAAGTGCCCCTGCCTGAGTCTGACTGCTGCTTTCTTGCCAATCTCCCCACTTCCTCCATGTTCTCTCCAGACATCAACTGCAGTCTCGGACTTGTTAAGAGCCTTTCCAATCCTTCTCTTTCAGGAGCTGCTCTCGAGGTGGAGAGTTCCCAAACCAATAAACTATCACAGCACCATTCTCACAGAGCGAAGGGAAAGGTTTGGGGTCTGGCGGAGGCCTACTTTCCCCTGGGGAAGGCACTGGCCTAGAAGCAGGCCTGAAAACACATTTCCACGCGCTGTGCTGCCAGCTGGGGTGTAAGCACACATTTCAACTCCTCCTGTGGGCAAGTTTCCATTTGGGCAGCTCATATGGAATTTTTTCTCATTAGGAATTGTTTCTTGGAAAATATTTCTTGTTGAAGCCTACAATCTCTAAACTCTCAGAATCAAGTGATCTCCATTGGTTAGATTCATAATAATTTCTTTTCTTTTATTTTGAGACAGGGTTTCACTAGGTAATTTAGGCTGACCTTGATCTCATTACATAGCCCAGGCTGGACTTGAACTCGCAGGGATCTTCCTGCCTCATCCTCCTGAGTACTGGGATTACAGGTGTGTACCACCACACCTGGCTCATAAGCAATTTCTACATAGTCCATGAAGACTGTTGCCAGAGATGACTAACACACTTTCAAAAGGTGAGATTACTTCCCATTCCCCTGACTTGATGTCTATAACTAGCTTTGAGCAACAGAAGGCAGTGGAGGTGACCCTGTGTGAACAGGCTTTAAGGGCTCAGGACAGCCTCCTGTGCTTACCCAGCTGAAGCCACGGTCACCTTGCTGAAGAGGGAGCCCAGCAGTCCTCAGTCGCATATGCCCTCAATTCCAGCCCCCAGAACATGAGAGGACAACCTGGTCCCAGCTGAGGTCTTGGATGAGTGTATCCATCAGACTGATTGCAGATGGTATCACATGGTGAAGCAACACCAAAGCCAGAATTGTGAGAAATGATACATTATAATTTTAAGCTGCTAATTTTTTTTTTTTTTTTTGTGGAACCAGGGATTGAACTCAGGCCCCTGTGCTTGCCAGGCAAGCGCTTATTCCACTGAGCCATCTCCCCAGCCCTAAGCCACTAAATTTTGAGGTGGTTTTTCCATAGCAACATGTAACTGAAACAGCTACAACACCGAAGGCAATGAATTAGACTCTGTGGAATAAGTAATTCTAAATGCAAAAGATGGTAACAGGGACAAACAATTTACTTCAACTATTACACTCTTCTGAAATCAGTAAAAATGGAATCAAAGTCAGGGCACCTCTGGAGGCTCCATGGGAAAACTCCATGTTCCTCTCAGTTTTGGGGGGCTACCACACTTCTCAGCTGATAGCTGTGCCACTCTCATCTCTGTCTTCACAGTTCTCTATTTTCTCCTGTCTCTCAAATCTTTGTCTCAGTTGTATAAATGATTATATTAGGGCTCCTGAGATAATCCAAGATAATTACCTGCTGTGGTTTAGATTTTAAAATGCTCCTCTTCAAAAGTTCAAAAGTTGGAAATTTTGACCAAAGTATGACAATGTGGGAATCAATGAGGCACAGAAGGAGCAGAGAGGAAATCTGTAGGTCACTGGGGAGCTTTCCTCAGAGACATGAAGCATCTCTTCTGGGATTCTTGAGGTCTCCAAAGAGTTGCTATACAAGCAAGCCTAACCTTTAAATCACTTCTCTGAGTTTCCTGTCTGGCAATGCCGTCTCTCACCCTCACATATGCCACTGTACGGTACACACCATCAAGACCTCCATCAGAAGTTGAACCAATGAGGCCACCTGATCTTGAACTTTCAGCTTCCAAAACTGGATCTAATAAAGTTCTTTATTTTTAAAAGCCTGTTTTGGGTATTATACTACAGTAACAACAGCAATAACAAAAATGAGCTAAGTATGATTGCATATCCTTGTAATTCCAGCTACTCAGGAGGCTGAGCAGAGGATCCCAAGTTCAACATTACCCTTGGCAACCTGGCAGGACCCTAGCCCACAATAAAAACTAAAAAGGGCTTAGAATGTAGATCAATACTCCCTGGGTTCAATCCCCAGTACCATGGGGTAGGGCAGGGTCACGCTAATATATCACCCTGCTTCAAAGTTTTCAACTTAATCACATTTACAAAGACCTTCTTTTTCTCATTTCCTTACAAGCTAAATCTTATCAGTTCTAACTCCTATCTTTAGAGGCTGACATAAATGCTAAGACAGTAAGGAAAAAGAATGGGCATACTGTTTTACTCCAAGGCAATTGTTTTCCAATAAAGCAATAGGCCACTTTTTTCAAATAAAATCCCAATAATTAAAACATAAAAACAAAACATGAAGTTATGGTGGCACATAACTGTAAGCCCTGCACTCAGGAGGCTGGGGCAAGAGGATAGCAGTGAGTTCAAGGCCAGCTTCAACTACACATTGAAAACCTGTCTCAAAAGCCTAGCCAAGCCAAGCCAAACTCAAATATAAAGATTTAGAGACAAATGACTGTGCAGAAATATTAGAAGCAGTTGACTTTAAAAACTCCATGGGCAGTACACGTCTGGTGTAACTATTTTGAAAATCTGGTGTCTACCTGCAGGTTTGGATCATTAAATTGTGGCTAATTTTACTCACGTTGGCTCGTAACACTTTGGAAGCTACCCAAGGTCCAGTCACCGAGCAGGCAATTGTGCATCTTTCCCACAATTGGGGGGAAAAAAAGTATAAAGGGCTGCTTGTATAAAAGTTATGGGACAACAAGGACCCTGTCTTCCAAACACTACACTCTCAGTAATGACTGCAGCTCTGATTTTGGAGAAACGAAGCTACTGTTGCAACCCTTCCCTGCTGTTGTAAGCCCCTCTTTCTTTGGCCAAAACAATATCTAGGGGCTTTAACAGGCCAGTAACCATTTTCTTTCTTCTTTTGAATGTCAGACATTTTAAAAAAGTGACCACATATATAGTCACCACATGCCCAGTGAACAATGCAGATTTATAAGACCTGAAAAAAAACTAAATGTATACTTCAGGCTGATCCCTAGCACAAACAGTATACAACAATCTAGATAAATGTGTAAACAAGCAAACAAACAAAAATCAGCACACCCTAGGGAAGAAAAACTGATTTTTACAGCCACATTATTAGATTCAAATGTCCAGTTTTCAACAAGAAAAATCACAAGGGTACACAAAGAAACTAGAAAGTATGGCCCATTCAAAGGAAAATAACAACAATCACAAAAACCACAAGAGAAATGTAATTGTCCCTGAGAAAGACCACATGATGGACTTGCTTGACAAAGGCTTTAGCTAGTTGTTTTCCTCCCCCAAGATACTGGCGATCAACCTATAGCCTTCCATGAAATTATACTACCCCTATTTTGAGACAGTATCTTGCTTAGCTGCCTAATATGGGCTTGAACTTGAAATCTTCCTGTCTTAAGACTCCCAGAATACTAGTATCATAGCATGTGCCATTACACCTGGCTTAAACAAAGACTTTAAAATAAGTGTTTCAAAGAAGAGCAAATCATTATATGAAAAGGTCACTAAAATGATGTATTAACCAAATGGAAATATTAACAGAACCCTAAAACAAAACCACAAAGAAATTATAGAGCTGAAAAGTGTAATAGCTAAATTAAAAATTCACTAGAGGGATTCAAAGGGAGATTTGAACAGGAAAAGAAAAAAATAAATCAATGAACTTTTAAGATAGGATTACTTAAATTATTAAATCTGAGGAACAGAAGGAAAATAAGATGCAAGTAATGTTAACAGAAGCCCAGGACACCACCAAGTAGACCAATATATGAATTGTGAGGATTTCAAAAGGAAAACAGCAAGATTATCTGAGGGAAAAATGGCCCAAATCTCCTACTTATGACAAAAGACACAAATATAAGCACAAAAGCAGCTCAACAAACTCTAAGCAGGTTGAACTAAAAAAGATGCATATTAAAACATAATTGAGTCGTCAAGACAAACAGAAATGATGGAAAGCAACGAATGAAAAGCAATCAAGCACATCACAAGGGATGCTTAGTAAGATCAGATATCTGCAGATTTCTCATCAGAAACTTTGGAAGCTGATATATTAAAAATGCTGAAACAACAAAGCCAACAATCAGGAACTGCATATTTGGTAAAACTAGCCTTCAAAAGTAAGGAAAAAATTAAGGCATTCTTGGATAAAGAAAAACAGAGTAAGTATGTTACCACTCGACAACTCCTGAAGGAAATGTGCAAAGGGGGTCCTACAGGTTGCACTACAGAGGAACACGACATTATGTGAAGACATAAAGAGCCCAGTAAAGGGAAATATGTGGGCAATTATAAAAGCTAGTGTTATTGTAAGTTTGGTTTGTAACTTCAAATTTGTATTCTACATGATTTAAGTTGTCACTTTGGTTTGTAACTTCAAATTTTGTTTTCTATATAATTTGAGATTAATGCACCCACAAATAAATATGACTTTATGGTTTGGGAAATATAATGTATAGACAGAAAAATGCAACATCAGTAACTAAAAGCAGATGGGACTAGAGGTATAAAGGAATAGAACTTTTGTATGTTGTTGAAGTTAAAGTGGTATAAATTCAAATAAGAATGTTATAACATCAAGAAGTTAAATGTAATCTTTTGGTAACTACAAAGAAAATAGCTATAGAATATATACTTGTGCACAAAAGGAAAACATTTTATTGTTTTTCTTTAAATGTATTTGTTACAGAGTCTCACTAGACAGCTCAGACTCATAGTGACACTCCTGCTTTCAGATTCCCCAGTACTGCGATTACAGGCGTGTGCCCCCACAGCCAGGGTGAGCATGGCAGGTGGTGCTGGGCATTGAACCCGGGTCCCTGTGCTTGCTGAAGCAGGCACTCAGTCTGCTGAGCTACCTTGCCAGCCCTACATTTTACTGCTAAAAAATAAACTGAACATAAAAGACAGTAACACAGGAAGTAAAGGCCAAAAAGCCCAAAGAGCCAAATTATATAGTTACGCCCTGGTTAGTAAACACTTTAAATGTAAACAGATTAAGCTCTCCAATCAAAAAATAAGCTAGAATGGATTTTAAAAACATGGTCCTACGATGTGTGGTCTATAAGAGACTTGTTTTAGATCTAGAGCCACAAATAGGTTGCAAGTGAAACAGTAAAAGATACCCCCAAGCAAACAGTAACCAGAAGAGAGCAGAGGTGGCAATAAATAAGACAGTCACAAAAGGATAGATACAGTACTGTATTCCACATATACGAAGTTTCTACAATAGCCACATTCACAGAGACATTAGAATGAATGGTGGGTATCAGGAAATGGGTGAAGAGGGAATGGGAAGTTACTGTTTAATGGAAATAGAGCTTCATTTTGCAAAATGAAGAGTTCTGGAAATGGGTGGCCGTGACAGTACAAAAAATACCTACTACTCCTAATTATACTCTTAAAAATACTGTACTTGAGATAGTAAACCCCAAAATATAGGAAAAAAATCTGCTACTCAGCTAAAATAAACAAGCCAAAGCTCTTTTGGCTGAAAGAGAGCAGCTGGGTGATCATCAGCTTAGTCTCTCTCACATTCTTCACAAGAAAAGGCCCTAAAACACCACCGTGAGTTCCAAGGCACAGTTTAGAATTTTGGCTTAGAAGACAAAATGAACCTGAGAACAGCTATTTATACTTCCTACCTTCTGACCTCTCCTTATTCTCATCTGTCCAGCTTCTGCAGTTTAAGGAACATATTCCCTCCACCACTACCCATGATCCCCTAAAATAAATATTCTAGTTTACTAATGTATAACATGAATAGTTATCATTGGTTTAAAAAAAAAAAACGGGAAAAAAGTATATATTGAGAATCAGCCAGCTGGACTCAGTTTAGAAGATGCCAATTTTGTTGGCAATATCCGATGCATCATAATTAGGGGCCAGTTGAACAAATGCCTTCTTCTCTCCATCAGGCGTGATTAGGGCATTGACCTTGGCAACATCGATGTCATAGAGCTTCTTCACAGCTTGTTTGATCTGGTGTTTACTGGCTGTGACATCCACAATAACCACGAGTGTGGTGTTGTCCTCGATCTTTTCCATGGCTGACTCCGTGGTCAGGGGGAACTTGATGATGGCATAGTGATCATGCTTGTGTCTCCTGGGGGTGCTCTTCCGAGGGTATGTGGGCTGCCTCTGGAACCACAGTGTCTTGGGATGGCGGAAGGTGGGCGACATTCGTATCTTCTTTTTGTGGCTATGGACACCTTTCAGCATAGCCTTCTTGGCCTTCAAAGCTTTTGCTTTGGCTTCAGCTTTGGGAGGGTCGGGGGCTTTCTTCTTTGCTTCAGTGCCATCTTAGTAAAAAGGCCACCATTGTTTAACTGAAACATGTTTAAAGGCTTCTCCTCTCACTAGATATTAGCTTTTTGAGATTCAAAACTGCCTTCTGTTTTAACTCCAACACCGAGAATGTCTAGGACGTAGGAGGAATTGAGCAAACATTTGCAGCAATCTTATTGTTTTGTTAGAAATTCAATCTACAAATCCTGCCCCAATTAAAGATGAGCTGTCTTCTCAATCAGGGGACCCTATCCTAACTCTAGAGTATATATAAGGCTTCTAAAGAGTATCACATTTGTATTAAAATCCTCGCTAAATCCACTTGATTTAGTATACACTAAACATACATACCATTTCAACTGATACATCTGCCTTACCTAATATATTATCACCAAGAAATCACTTGGCAATTTTTCTCCTTTATTAAAAATTAATAGACTAATAGGAGCTAAGCTTATTTTTAGTATATTTAAGTTTAGCTACTATTCTTCTAACATTTTTTTTTAGTTACTTCTATCAAGACTCTACCCTAAATCATACCAACATTTTCACTCAGGCTAATACTGATTTACCAATTCAAATTGTTCAAATAAGGAGATAATATCACAGTCCTAGACCTCAAGGGATACACTAGAACTAAAAGCACTCTCAAAGAAGATCTACCACTGGAATCATCACTAATTAAGAATTAATTGAGCCTCCCTATCCTACAGTACAGGTTGGGGACAATGGTAGGGCTAGAGACGATCCCCGTCTCCCAACCCATTCACCGGTCATGTCAGGATTTCTGTCACATAGGTGACCCAGCTATGCCTGAGCCAGACATAGTTTAATAAGATGCCCCATGACCCAGACAGGCCAGTTTTCAAGAAGCCCATCCCCCTGGTTGGATCACACAGCAATCTCCCCACTGCTGCCAGCCAGCCTGGCAGTCTGATGAAGGTCCCCCACCTGAGCTTCCACTTCCACATACTGGACAGGACCACCCACTGAATTTGAAGGCAGACTGCCAGCCAAGCTAATCTGCAAAAATCTACTCATCTGTTCTTACAAAGCATTTTTAGAGCGCACTGGACCACAGCTAATTCCATTTGGTCCAACAAGTCTCCTGTCTCTCCTGTATTCAAATTAAAAGAATCTTACACACTACAATACTCTAACCACCCTCGGCCTCCCCAAACCCTCTAACTTCCATGCAAATCAAACCAGAAAATTATATTTGTTTTTTTTTTAAATTTATATTTGTTCTTATGCAGGGTCAATGTTTAATTTTCCCTACTGAACATAGTTTTTCATTTGTTTTTAAATTTGGGGATGCTCAGGTTCAGATTTGTACAAAGAAAAAAAAAGCTAAGCAGTTACCAGGCAAATGCTACATTCTCAATTAATATACAATGTTGTCCATAATTAGATATATGTACTTAAATTTCTATCAACTAAAAAAAAATACAGCTTAGAATATAAGGCACAATTTTTCTTTATTACAAAAGAACAGAAAAAAAGTCCCCCTGTAGTGGCTATCTAACTTAGATTGCAGGATTTAGTCTTCCCTCTCAGCAACTGCCTGTAAGTACTCAAAATATGGAATAATTTTAACAGACTGGCTGGATCTCCAGACAGGGAGGAAAAGCCAGCATTTGGCAGAGTTGAGAAAGGAACATTTTAGAGATCTTAGCCATTTGTTTTTTGGAGAGCCAGAAAACTAATCTGGAATAAGTATAACTCATTATTGTTATTATTATTAAAAACCCCAACCTCTGGCTCCTGGGGCTGGCAGGAGGAAGCATGTTGGTTTCTGTATAAAGGCAAATAAAGTATATTAAATTAGACATTCCAAGATGAGGGTCTTGTGTTTGGTGTTCTCACGAACACTGGTTTTTTAAAGCAATCTGAAATTAGTAGGCTGTCATCTCTTTGCAGACACTGGCTGCCCCAAGAGCAGCCTGTATATTGAAGCTATACAGAGACAGACCACACCACGATGGGACCCATTCCCTCCCATTTGTCTTTTCTCTGAACAACTTGCCTCAAGTCCTTCAAGACTGAGGCTGTGTTTGCCACTTCAACTATACCTCCTACAGTAACTCCTACAACATATGCCACAGAAGAAGACAGACACAGTATATCTCCACCATTTTTAAAAAATAAAGGCAGGAATAAGTTGTCTCTTCTTTGCTCTTTCATTAATTACAGTAATGCTTATTTATTTCGTGTATTTGGTTGTTACAGGGTCTCACTATGCAGCTCAGACTCGTGCTCCTCCTGTTTTCAGCACCCCCAGCACTGGGATTACAGACATAGGCCCCAGACCCTGTGGTCAGCTCAGTCCACCCTGGGGGCAGGGCTGGCGCAGCACGTGGTGCCTGGATCTAACTGCAGTTCCTGCACTTGACTAAACTTGCCTAAGCAGGCGCTTTAGTTTGCTGAGCTATCTCACAAGCCCAGTAATGTTCATTTTAAAGAGCAAGTACTATGGAAATAAGTAGTAAAATAAACCTTACCCTGTCCATTATAGATATCTTCTACACATGCTTTAAAATGTTAAGTTGTACATACGCTCTTGTTATCTTGGAGGAATGGTAAAATAGACCACTTGAACAATATTGTTGGGATTTTTTTTTTTTTTTTTTGAGACAAGGTAATATCTATCTTCAATCTGGCCTCAAACTCCCCATGTAGCCCAAGCTGGTCTTGAACTCATAATCCTCCTGCCTCATCTCTTGAGTGTTGGGATTACAGGCAAGCACCACCACAACGAGCTTGAAATACAATATTTTATTTTCAAGTTTGGTTATTAATTTCAGTTGAATACAGAAAAAAACAAAATAAATCATACATCCTTAGTATTCTGAAGCCAATGCTCCATTAATTTCTAAGTCTACCACCATCTGATACTTAATTCTTTTTTCATCTGATACTTAATTCTCTGTGTGTGAACTGTCTGAGGTTTGTCTTCTCTAAAATTTGAAAAATTTTATGATGATGTGTTTGGGTGTGAACTGTTCTTCATATCCATTATACTGGGGCTCCAGGAAAATTTCATGTGCCATTTCTTATTGTTATTTTTTTTTAATTTATGTATTTGGTACAGGGTCTCACTACACAGCTCGGACTCCTAGTGATCACTGGGATTATAGGTGTGTGCCATCATACCAGGTTCTGGTGGCCAGCATGGTGTACCTAGGACGAGGCCAGCATGGCATGCGGTACTAGGGATTGAACCCAGATCCTTGTGCTTGCCAGGCACGGTGATTAGACTATTGAGCTATTTTCCCGGCTCTTCTTTGATAATTTTCTATCACTTTATTTTCTTTTCTGAATCTCTTAAATTGGGTGCTGAATCATCTGAAACAATTATCTAAATTTTATGTTCTCTTCCACATTTCATTTGTCTCACAGAGTATTCTTTTAATTTAATTAGCATCAATGCACTAAAATTTTTATTTGGGCTGTCATAACTTTTAATCTCCTAGAATACTTCCTTATTCTCAGATTAGCCTTTTTTCTGCCATCCTGTTCTTCTTTTACACAATAACTTTAATGTAACCTATCTAAGAAGGTTATTTATTTATTTATTTATTCCTAGGGGTCACTACTAGGGGTCACCCTAGGTGGTCAGGGTCTCACTACTAGATCAGACTGTAGTGATCTGCCTGTTTACTTTGGCCTCCCAAGAGCTGCGATTACAGGTGTGCACCACCACGCCCAGTCTCAATTGCTGTCTTAGCGCACCCTGGGGTCGGGGCCGGCACAGCAGGCCTGGGGATCAAACCCCCAGCCCCTGCTTACAGGCACTTTAATCCACTGAGCTATTTGGCCAGCCCATAGTTATCACTTTTAAGGTTTTTTAGGATTCTCATATTATATGTGCCTCTGTTGAATTCATTTGCTTTTATTTTTTCTTTTCATTATTACTTTTTTTTGAGACAAGCTTTCTCAATATAGTCCTAGCTGTCCGTGAACTCACTATGTTGCCTAGCATGGCCTCAAACTCACAGTAATCCTCCTGTCTCAACCTCAATCCTGAGTGCTGGGATTATAGGCATGTGTCACCAAGACTGGAAAATTCTTTCTCTTTTAATCTCTATTTTTCTTCTACTTAAAAACTTGGGCTGGGGAGAGAGCTTGGCAGCCTAAGCACCTGCCTGGCAAGCACAAGGTCCTGAGTTCAATCCCCTGTACTGCATGACATGCCAGCACACTCCTGTATTCCCAGCACTAGGGAGACTGAGACATAAGGATCACTGTGAGTATGAACTGCAAAGTGAGACCCTGTATCCAAAAAAAAAAAAAAAAAAGTCTTCAGGTGACAGCTATTTCCTTCCTTCCTGCCTTCTCTCTATTACTCTTACCCCTCCTTAGAATAATCCTGTTAAAAACAGAAATATATGAAGTGCTATACTGTATGAAATACAGGTTAGAAAGTAGGCCAACAAGAGGAGAACACAAATGAAGACCACTGGAATAAGTAATGCAGTATCAAGGCATTTATTCAGAGTAAATTCTTGTTTATTTGTCCAAACAAGATTTTCACTATGTGAATTTAAGGAATACCAATTCTTAATAAAAAACTACAAGATTTTTCTCTTCTCTCTAATTCAGTCATGACTTCAAAGAAAGGAGACACAATAGTTGTAGAGGCAAGAAACTGTTTCAGCTAACCCATTTACATCCTGTTCTTTATGGTCAAAATGGTAACCATATTATGGTAACCCTGACTTTACAACCTCCTCACTAAGATCATCAGTTCTTTTCCCTGCTCTCTGAGCAGAGACTACCTAAAGGCCACAATGTTATCTAACCTCTCCCAACAGAGACTCATGGAAACAGGGAGCTTAGTAAAATGTTTTACCTAACCTTCCAAAGATACTTACTTCCCAGTAAACATTTGAAATGCACAAATAACTCCAAATAGTCTTAAAAATAAGTAAAATTCACAAATGTT
>NDGN011421257.1:0-17194 GCA_002564285.1 Tympanoctomys barrerae
TGAGCCCAAGCGATCCCTCCTTCTTACAACTCACCTGGGTGGTGGTGTTGTGTTACTGACAACAGAAAACAGATAACGGAGTTTCTGCCAGCCTCTGGGGTCTCTAGGTGAAATATCTCCCAACTGATGTCCAGGGCCAGCGCCCAGGGCCATTTGCTATACAGGTGAAGGAATGCAGGATCCTCTGGCTGTAGGCTGTGGTGCATGGTGGGCCCATTTCTCCTTTCTGTTCATCCACACAGCCCAGCTCCCCACAGAGCAGCGCTACCCTAAGGTCTGCCCATGCTGATCAACAGCTCCTGAGCCGGCTCTGCGCGGCTGCCCCCACTGAGGTGCTTGGGCAAGCCCGCCTGCTCTGGCTGTGGCCTCCTCTGTTGGGAAGTGGGCCTCCCCTCTGCCTGACTAGCAGTGCCAGCTGAGCCCACAGGATCTGTCCCGTCCCATGTCCCCTTTGATCCACCATGCTACGGCCTGCACGTGCTCCACTCCCTGCTCGCAAGGGCAGGCCTGCAGCTTAGCTCTGTCCCCAGGCCTCAGCACAGGACCAGCATGCAGTTACCACTCAAAAAGATGGTCATTCTAGAAGGGACACATACACAAATGGCACGTCAGAACTAAATAAGAGCAACTGAAGATCTAAAAGGGATGTTCAGGTAAACTTGCCCTGATGTTCCTGGTTTACGTATTTTTTGCTTTGAAACTGTTATGGAAGTCTGGGTGCAGTTTAAGATAAAATGCATGAAAATGGAGGATATCTATTAAATGTTCAAAAAGTACAACTTGTTATTTGTCTGCTGAAACTTCATAGAAAGCTTCACGGCAACGTTTAGATTGCAGTAGGTTTACTCACTGTGTGTACCGAGACTTTACTTCAGATTTTGTTTTACTGTGTTGTTAGCCCTGGGAATATTGTGAATGTTTCCTTGGATTCAAATCAGAATTTAGAAGATTTTGATGCTCTATAATTTTATCCTAGCTTTGTTTCATGTTTAATTTTGGTGACTTGTAAAAAATAACTAAATAAATGTATCTGTTCTCATTAACTGAAGTTTCAGTTACAGGCCATTATGGAAAATATTGAAATATGATTGAAAGTGAACTACTGAAAAACAAAACCATATAACAACAACAAAAGCTTGGGAGGGCTACACAACAATAGACACTGAAATACCATACGTTATGTTTTTAGGACCAAGAACTTTACACAAAGCAGGTTCTGAATGAGGGAGCCGAAGCATCAGGGAAAGGACAGGTGTCCGTCTTGGGACGTGTCCCCACAAGCTCTGCTCTGGCTAGCGAGGGCACCTGTGAGAAGGGCTGGGCCTGGGATGGGGCAGGCATTGGGGGCACCTGGATGGGAGGAGGACTCTCTGGCCTTCCTCCTCCAGCGCGCGCCATCTTGTGTCTTCACCTCCAAATCCGAGCTTCTGCAGCAGACACCAGCAGTGCATGTCTGTCACCAAAGGTCGTCACTGCAGCTCTTAACTCAGTGCCACAGAGGTTTCCACCCAGCCTGCCTCAGCCTGCTGCAAAGCAAAGCTCAGCTCCAGGACGTCTAGATTTTGCAGTCATGTCAGATGAGAAGCTGCCCTGGGTGCTACCAGCCCAAATACTGGCCCACTGGGTGCTCAAACCAACAGGTTCCCACAACAAGTAGCCCTGCTGAGTTACCATGTGCAAGAGGAACGTAAGAATTTCTGGCTTACTTATCTCACAACACTCTTGCATAGTAGGGTCTTGAATGTATGGGATGCTCGTGTGTTGAACCCATTTCAATATGAAAATCTCCAACTATGTCCCAAAGTAGAGAGTGGCAAAACAAAATCCCTGTGTGCCCTGCCACTATCATCCAGCTTCCTCAACTCCAGGCTGGACCACATGGGATTCACCCCAGGAATGTGGGGGTGGCGTAATACATGCAAAGCCATAAATGTAATACACCACGTCAACAGAACCAAAGACAAAAACCACATAGTCATCTCCATAGACGCTGGAGATGCGTTTGACAAAGCCCCACACTCACTCACGATAAAACCCTATGGAGAATCAGAACGCATGGTCTCCGTCTCAACCTGACAAAGGCCATCTATGACCAACTAGCAGCCAGCATCATGAGAAATGGACAGAATTTGAAAGCCTTCACTTTAAAAGCAGGAACAAGACAAGGATGCCCACTGCCTCCACTCCGGCTCAGTACACCTCCGGAATGTTAGCCGGAGCCACCAGACCAGGGAGAGAAATACAAGGAGCAATGACGGGCCAGAGCCGCTTCCTGGACACCCTTGCTTCACTCCCAACTTCGCGAGGCCACTGTGGAGCAAGCCCCAGATCTCAGGCTACCGCAGTCACGTTTCCGGCAGTCTGTAGCTCCCAATTAAAACACACTAAACACAAGTACACATAACATGCTTAAAACAGTTATGATGATTCCTGATTTTTATCAGATCTACAAAATCGATTCCCCCCTCCCCCCATGATATACTGATGTTCTACAGAGACCCACGTGTTTGAATGCAGGACAAATCCTTTCTTACACAATTTTTGGGCATTTTAAATATTCATCCATGCCTAGTTTTCGCACATCCTGTCCTCCTGCATTACTTTCCTTTCTGATGTTGTAGCACTTGTTCAGAATAATAGGATAAAGTAGCTCCATCAGACCCCTGGCTGAGGGCACAGCCACCCACGGAGGAAGCATGGGGCTGCCAGTCTTTCCATGTCCCAATTGCCCTGCTCTCAGCTGTTTCTTTCCAGTCTTCTCTACCTTTATTGTATACATTTGAGTGAAATATTGTATTTTCGAGCCAGGAAGATGATTCCCTCCAATAGCACAGCTTTCAGACAAGGATTTAGGATGAATCAACATTTATTGTTCAAATGATTTCCCATCCCACAAAATGCGTTGGAGACTCTGTCTCCCAGGGGCAGTGCTGGGGCTTGGATGCTCTTGAACGGGTTAGTGCCAACAGCAAAGGGCTGGCTGCCCTCCTTCCTCCGAGACTTCTTGACCTGCTGCTACAGGCAGATGCAACAGAAGGGTCCTCACCAGCGCAGGCTCTTGGGCCTGGACTTGCCTGTCTCCAGAACCACGAGACGTGAACCCATTGCTTGTAGGCTGCCCGGCTTCTGGGATTCCCACATACAGCACAGAGTGCTGACGCAAGTTTCACTGTACGTAAATGCAGGGGACTGAAAGACAAAGCGTTTCCCATGACAAAGGATTTTTAGTTGTAAGAGTAGTAAGTTATGGTTATTTTCAGACTTGGACTGCCATTTACTATAAAACAGATGGCATCTGTCACTTCTCTTGTTGCCAATATTAAGATTTGAGATTTTAAGGGGAAACTGGAAGTTTGGAAAACTTACATTCATCATAAACTTACATTCATCATTTAACATAAGATTGACAGCTTCACAGTGCTGAAGTCCTTTGTTAACAAGATTGGTGAGGACATTTACAAATGCAATTTAGGGAAATTCGGTCAACGTTCAGAGGATACATACAATTCTGTAAATTAATATATTTTTAAAAAGACTGTTGCGTGATATTACAAAATCATGCAGGGTTAAAGATATATTCCAAGTGTGAGAGAGATGAGTGGATTGCAAGAAAGCGAAGCAGGCAGAGTCCTTTGATAAAGTTTCAGGCTTCACAGTGTAACTGAAATTTAAGAAGCAACTAGTCAAGTTTGGTGTCACCTCAAGAAGGAGTAGTCACTGTTATCTGAAAAATGTAATACATTAGCTGAATTTTAAGCTGCTTATCTGCTTCAGGCCAGGTTTCTTCTGCCAAAATAAAATACTGCAACAGAACAGATGCAGAACAGACAAAAAGCATGTCTTCCATTAAGCCAGACATCAAAGATATTTGCAAAAGTATAAGTCTGTGTTACTGTTCTCATTAAACTATTTTCAAATGTCTATTTTGTAAGGCATCTTAGGCAAATAAGCTTTTCATCATTTTAAATTAATAAATGAATACTGAAGTGTCTAAGTTTCAATTTGTAAAATTGGGGAGTTCAAAAATCTCAAGGGACTTGAACATGGCCGAGTGCTTTCGCTGTCCACGTGCGCTCATGCGCTGAGGGTCCCGTACCTTCTGTCAGCCTACATGTTTGAATTCTGCGGTGCTACGGCAGACTGCACTGGCATCCCAGGGCTTCAGGAGATTGAACTGCTCAATAGACGTGCATGACGGAAAGAGTGGAGAGGGCCTTCTGTCCAGTTTCAGCAGGACAGAAGGAGGGACTGGACACTGAACACAAGGAAGGACTGTGACTAGACGGGAGTTATTGTACAAGCGCATCACAATGGAGTCCTGTGTAGAAATGTACAAAGAACAGGAGCGTTTTACTCTTCGGATCATGTATTTTTACATTTTAATATGAAATTTTAAACTTCAAGGGGGAGATGGTTCAGTGGAATAAGTGCTTCCCTGGCAAGTGCAAGGGCCTGAGTTCAATCCCCAGCTCTGCCAAAAACAAGAAATTTTAAACTTCCAAGAAAGCAAATTTTATAACGAAAGTCCAAATGTTCACTGAAAGTTCACCTTGCACTCAATAGAGGAAGCATCTAGGACATGAAATGCGAATGAGCAGGAATAAGACCTCGTCCGAACAGGGCAAGAAGAATGAGGGCCACGTGAGGGACATACAATGTCCTGAGGGAGGCAGGCCCGTCATGACTTCAGACTTCACTCCACAAACCCTACAGACCAGAGACCATGGAACAATGCATTTCAAGTCCTAAAGGAAGGTAATAGCAATCTTGGGACCCGGGCGGTGATCGCGTCACCACTGTGGGTCAGGAGGCTGAGCCTGAGAGGCGGCCGAGTCACTAAGCCAAGCCCTCAGGAACGAGCTCAGCGCTCCTACGCAGAGGCCCAAGGGAACTCCTGCCCTCCTCCTGTGGTGTGAGGATGCTGCAAGGACACACAATCTTTGAGACAGACAGATAGTCTCATAAGAACCAAGACCAAAAGTTCCTCGATCGTGGACCTCTGAGTCCCCAGAACTAAGAGCTGCACACTTCTGCTGCTATAAATTAGCCGGTCAAAGCTTCTCGCAGCGTGGCATGGCTGGACTCAGATGCTGTCCTCCCCAGCTCCCCCGAATTCCACTCTGCAGCAACCTTTCTCAAGCACATCTTGGGATCTTGCTGCTTCTCCCCACAAAAGCTTGCGCTGTTTGCCTTCTCATGGGAGTCTTCCGCCTGCGGGCCTTGCAGGCCCTGCTCGGCCTCTCTTGCTCCCTTCTGGCCCAGTCTGCCTGCGCATGCAGGGCCTGCCCGCCATCCCCTCCTCCCACACCTGGCTGTGCGCCTGGAGCTGGAGCCACCTAGTGTGCAGGCTCTTCGGATAGCCCGCGGCAGAAGCAACATCTCCTCTGAAATGTTGGAGGACATTTATGCTCCTCCCACTGTCTGTGACGTTATGTCCTGGTGTTAGCATGTTATCTGTAGCATATAGTTATTGGAGAGAAGAAAGCACAACGGTTAGAAACAGAAAATCTGGGAATTATTCTGTTATCCGGACAATGGGGAATCCAGTGACCTCGAGCAAGTCACTGCACTTCAGCGTCCTTCTTTGGAAAAATGAAGAAAATGATGGCAAGTTGGCCCTTCAGACCCACAGACCCCTTGTCCGTGGATTCAGCCAGCTGTGGCCTGAAAATATTTGGAAGAAACTGCGCCTTCACCGAACACATGCAGGCTTTATCGCTTTCCCCTGAACACTGGCGGAACAACTGCTTACACTGCGCTTGCCCTGGGGTGTACAGGCATCACAGAGGTGACCTGGAGGCACACGAGGATGTGCGTGCGTCCACACAGCTGGCTCCTCACAGGTCTTTCCTCGGGCACTAGAACCACTCGCCCACGCATGCCACGGAACAACTGGGCTGATCGCACTAGGGTGTTCTGAGAGCAACTAGAACAGCATCTCGCTTCTAGTAAGTACTCGGTCAATGCCCACTCCGCTGCTGTCCTTGCCTCTTGGCTACACTGGAGCTGTAACTCTGTCTGGTCCTGGAAGCCAGGGCCTGTGTTAGCTGCCTTCCCACCACCAGGGAAAGAACAGCGCCTTACCACTGTGTGTGACGTTGTGCAGTGGTACTGGCATGTTATCCGCAGCATACAGTCACTGGAGATGAAACAGCGGACGCCTAAAATTTCGTGGAGACGAGGCCCGTTGTGGCTCCTGGTTTCAGCAGTTCCACTCTGTGGTCAGCTGGCTACGAGATGGAAACAAGCTCTTGCAGGAGGCCTGCAGTGGACAGCTGCCCCCTGAGGCAGCCAGGAGCAGCGCCAGAGGGAGGCGCCGAGCTGGCACGCCCGTGGCAGCGAGCTCAGCGGCCTCCCTGCAGCCAGGCCCCATCGTCCCAAGCAGGTGAGCACAGGATACAGTCAGGCGGAGGCCCAGCACTCCACGGTCGGTCACCCTGCAAAGGCCCCACCTGCCCGCGTCAGACACGGGACATGCTACGTCTGGCCTGAACTCACCCTTAACCTTTTGTTGCACCAGCATGGACATTACTCCTCCCAGCAGTGAGCGGACACAGCACAGCTCGGGACCTCTGTGGTTTCTGGTTTCAGAGACCTACACCACCGAAAAGTCCTGGCTCTCAAGCACCAACTGTAGACAGCACTCAAGGGATTTCTGGTGTTCGCGCCAAAGTGAGAGGCCCTTGGAGGTGCTAAACCTGAGGACTCAAATGCATTGCTTTCCTGGGCTCATCGGGTGGTCCCAGAGCAAACCACCTCCCTGAACACTGAGGAGACGGGAGCAGAGGAGCCGCAGTGCTGAGGCAGGGACCACATGCAGGAGCACGTGCCTGGGGCAGAAGCTGCGGGAATCCACAGTTAGGGAAACTGAAGTGACAATTCTGGTGACCTGCTGGAGGCTAGTGTGAACCAGGATGATAGTGAGAAGCTTCTGGTTGTGCCATCCCCAGGGGTCCTTCGTCACCTTCACAGGCTTTGTGTCCAGGATGCTGAAAGGCTCGCAGAATGAATATTCAAGAAAGTCCCTTTATTCTTACTCGCAGGAGCAGGCTGACATGACCACTGTGAAGCACACCCAGAGGATCTATCACAATAGGCCTCGACTCTGTCAGGGACAGGCTCCGTAAGCCCTCATCTCTTACTCCACCTTTCTGTCTGAGAAAGGGGAATAGTGGACAGGGATCGGAGCTCCCAGGAAGCAGACTGGTGTGCTACAGCCACAGAAGAGAGCAGGGACAGAGGAGGAGGACAGAACACTGGGGAAACACTCGTGAGGCGCAGAACACAGGCCCAGCTCAGTGCCGAGGTGCACAGTCGGCTCACAGTACCTCGGGCTCCACACGCATAGGGCACAGGTTCTACCACAACAGACAAAAGATATTTAAGCACAGTGCAGCTCTTCCTTGGGGTTGTCTCATCAATGACGCCTGCAACAATCACGTGCGCGGCATTTCCATCATGGCGAGCAGGTGACGAGTATTCCAGGGATGGTCCCTAGAGACAATTCAGAGTGTGTGAGAGAGCTGCAGGACACTGAGCGAAGGCTCCTGCACTCCACACACAAGACTTCAGCATCCTCAGATTTGGGCATCCCGGGGGTTCCGGGAACCCACAGCAGTGGACGCCAACAGACAGCTGCAATTACCAGATTCCAGAAAGCTCCTGCTCAGCACTGCCTGAGCAGGGCTCCAGTCCAATAGGGTAGAGTTGCAGGAGTAGACCGTCTCTGAGGAGCACTGAGGGAGGCCCATCTCTAAAGGGAGAGAAACAGGAGGAGGGTGGAGGAATTCTACGCCTCTTAGTACCGAAAGCTACAGCAAGCATGGAGGACAGCTCGGCTCCCGGCCAGAGCTCCGCCTGCTTTCATGCAGAGGGGCCATTTACTTTGGTACCTATTAACCGACGCGGCAGGCCCGACTCCCAAAGAACTCTCTGTACTGTGGCTGCAGCGCATAATAATAGAGTGTGTATTTCAAGACCGCTGCAGGTATGATTTTTCCCTACAACACAAAAAGAACAGTGACCCGGTGTTAACAAACTTGACTGAATCGCACATTCCATAATGTGCATATGGATAAAAATATCACATGATAGCTCATAAGTATAAAAATTTTGTGATTAAACATAAGTACAATTAAGGAAAATATGTAAGACATGGCCAAAGAAAAAATAAACATAAAAATAAAAGAAAAAAACCAATCATTTGAATGTTACATATGCCACAGATGTTGTAATTATCAGACAAGGACTCTAAAATACCTGTGGCTAATATAGTAAGGTTCTAGTGGGAAAAGTAAATGCCATGCAAGAATAGGTGCAGGCAACGCAAGCAGGGAACGGGTCCTGAGGAAGAGGTAAACACAAGGGACACGAGTGAAATGCGCTGCAAGAGAGATGCGGGGCTCCTTGGTGGCCCTCGGCAGGCCTCTGCTGGCCCAGGGCCGGACTGGAGGGTGAGCGCAGATCAACGTAAACCTTGCCAACAAATGGAAGGAAAAGTAAACCCAAGGACCCAGACACCAAGACCACCGGGAAACTGCAAGATGCATGATATACACATTATTCAAATACCAAAAGAAGAAGAGAGAAAGGAACAAATTGAAGTAAGGAGTTAATGGCATAGCATTTTCCAAAATTAAAGGCAGAAAACAACAGAATGGGAAGTTCAGAGAACATGAAGGCTAAATAAACAGAAAAACATAAAGTCATTTTATAATGCCACACAGGCGAGTTGTACCCAAATGCAAAATACCCCAAATGGCCGCTTTTCGAAGAAGCTAGGACATCGAGGCTGTAAATGTTTACCTTTCAGAACCAAAGACGAGCGCCACCACGCTCAGTCTCAAGCTGGCAAGGGGTGGATTGTAAAGGTCAGCACATTGTGTCAGCTCAGGAAGTTTAGAAGCTTAACTACGTCGCTCAGCAGGAGGCCAGAGTCCTCACTTGGTAAGCACCATGAGGCAGGCACCAGGAGGCAGGAGCGCTACTGCCGCCCCGGGGTGGCAGCCTTCCTACAAGGTGGGCAGGAGCAGAGGCGTGTTCTCCCTTCTGCTCTTGTTGCTTTGCTGCCTTCCCTGCCTGGACGTGTTGCCCCTTTCCCAGGCCAGCCTGCCCTGGACCCAGCTGATTACGGACAGAAACCTCCACAGACTGCAGCTAAGTCAACCTTCCCTTCCTCGATGGTAGGCATGGGGTAATCCGTCCCAGTAATGACAGAAAAGTAGCTAAGACACTGTCCTAGCAAAAGACTAATTGCCGGAGACCGACAATTAACCCCAACTGAACTCTAACCATATCCTTTTCCTTTTTTTTTTTTTGGTTTCCTTTTCTCTGAAATGTGACTCAAGAACCTGCAGCCGTTCAGCGCTCTGCGCTGTAACATCTGTCCACTCGATGAGCTGAGGCCCTGCTAGCAGATGGCGGTCCACACACGGAGCATGCGCAAGGTGCACGACGGGGAGCCGCAAGCACGAGCAACGGCCTCTGTCACTAGCAGCAGAAGCACAGCCTCAGAATATGCCCCGAGCAGGCGTGTAGGAGGCCACGGAAGGCCAGCTCCCAAGCCACAGAAGAGCAAGAAGACCAACTTTGCAAAAATATTGACTAAGTGTACAACAAAGAGCTACCGATAGTCGCAATTCATTGATGGACATTCTCTCCAATCACATCAGGGCTTCGATGGGCCAGGGGTAACCATCGGGTTTACAGATTTCCATCGCTTCAAACTGTTAAACTGACAGCAAGAAGCATGCCCCAAAGGGTTTTTTGTTTCACTGTAAAACCATTCCCTTCAGGGCAGGCTGCAGGCGGCCGTCCTCCCTGACTGTCTCACCCCACGAAACAGGCGTGCAGCGATTCTTCAGGTCATGGGGTGCTAGGCCCCAGCGCACACCTCCCTTCTGTCATCTGCCCAAAAAAGGTCAGGTGAGCTAGTGGACCTGGAAACCCACCGCCACCGATCAGCTGCGAAGTGAGGAGGTGTGAAGGGAGACACTGGGGTCCTGGCCATATTTGCTGTGGGCATTCTGTGCTGAGGTGACTCAGCGCCGGCAGCTGCTCCTGTGCGCTCCACTTCTCCAAGCTGTCCTGGAGTGGTGTGCATGCCTTCGCCAGGTGCACTTGTACTCCTGGGAACTCCTCAAAAGCTCCAATCACAGGGTAGAGCAAGCACAAGGTTCCACATCAGGGCTCACCTGTTCAGGCAGAACTTCATGAATTAGGATCCATGAAGTGGCCTGTGCACCACAGTTCACTCAGGACAAAGCAAAAGGAATAGGGGAAAGAAGATCCAAGGGATGTCCTGGGCAGGAAAGCCTTCAGAGGGAACAAGTGGGTGAAAAGCAGAGTAAGCGGGCTCCCCCAGGGTACATGTTAAAGGGTTTCTGAAAGGATGCTCAGGTGATCATGGTGCTAAACTGAACCCTGGGGAGGAAAAGAAAAAGAAGAAAAGGAAAAAAGACAAAAGCTCAAGGCTCTTTCCCCCAACCCCTGACTTTCTGGTTATAAGTTTACTCAGAGGTTTTAATTTCCCCCCTCCTTACTGGTGTCAGTTTATTACACAAAATATCTATGCCAATTAGTCATCTCAAAAAGTTCTGATTGGTCAATTAATAATGTACCTGCAATAGATTTTTTATAGCTATAGCTATAAAAAGAATGTACTCTGATTAAAACATAATTTTTTTGTGTATCTGTTGTCTGTCTTTTTTGTCCACTGCTTTAGGGTACCTAAAGAAATTTTATTTTTTCTTTTATTTTTCTCAAGGTCTTTTGGCCTCCCACATACAAACCAGTTATCTAAGAATTTAGAGACAGCGAAGTCTGTGCGAGATGGAGAGTTAAGAGATTTCAGGGTCACACGCGACTTACAACAGCAGCCACAGAGCCTGAGAACACACAGGTTTGTATAGGATTCAAGCTGTAGCTTTCTGCACGTGACTCAAGTTATATGCTGCACTAAGGTCACCTGATATGTAAGTGGACACTCATGATATCGGCTCAAATGCTTAACCATGGATGAATTTGAATCAGTTGATAACAAAGACATTTTAAAGACGGGTGACATTTCTATCCATATTGTTAGATAACTAAGATAAAATTAATTTCACAAATGCAATGCCTACTATTGTTTGTGTGGAATAACTTAAGAGTTTTTTCTTGGTCAAAGATAATACATAAAATAGTCTAGAATGTTAACTGCTATGAGGAGTCATCTGCAGCAGCTGTTAAGGTACAGAAGCGGGAACACATTGGATGCGGGGAACCACCAGACAAAACTTGTTTTCCGAGGCTCAGAGAGCAACCCTGGGATCAAGCTGTGTCCCCCTCCTCAGCGTGGGTGGCTTGCCCAGCCTCCCAGGTCTTCCGGTGTCACGCTCAAAAGTTGTCGAATAAACGGTTATGGTACACTTAAGGGAGTTCTAAGTAAAAGGCTCAGCTCTCTGTGTCTCAACCAATAAGATACTCTGAGCAGGATGCTCTTAGTTAAATGTTTTTCTCTAATTAAAGACACACTTGCTCCTATCTACACGAGACACGCTTGTGCGGGGTGGGAAGTCTGTGTGTGGTCATTAAGTCTCCAGACCTACAGGAGTTCTAATCTGCCCTTTAATTCTTGTCAATGCAAAATTGACATTCATTCTGTATAAAACTTTTAAAAATTCTCATTTTTACCGTAAGACTGAAAATGAAGTAGCTATATGTAAATATGTCTCTACACCATGACGCTAAGCTCCTGGCACACAGGACGCAGGGCTGGAGGAGACATCACCTGGCGACCCCTGACAGCAGCTGCTCACGCCGACGGGCCTTTCAGGTGTGTGTGCACGGGACTGCCGCACAACTGTGTCACAATGGTTGGATGCACGTGGCGATGTCATTGTCATGGAGGTGAGACATTCGTAACCTTAATAATCTGTACAGTCTGCCTATAAATATGTTCTTCTTAAATATCACTCTGGTAACAAATAAATGGTTAAAAGACAAGTTAGATAAAACGTCTGAGTAGTTTATAAGTCATAGGGGTGATAACTTTGTGGTTAGATTTTTTTTTTATGCATTTGGTACAGGGTCTCACTATGCAGCTCAGACTCATAGTGATCCTCCAGTTTCCAACCTCCCTGTGCTGGGATTACGGGCATGCACCCCACGCCCGGACTTGGTGGCCAGCTCAGCATGCCTGGGGGCAGGGCTGCCACAGCATGTGGTGCCAGGGATACAACCTCAGTCCCTGTGCTTGCCTAGGCAGGTGTTTAGTCCATTGAGCTACCTCACCGGCCCTTGGGATCAGTTTTGGTCTGAAGGGTCTGAGAACATGAAGGTTTTCTGAGTGTGTTAATTTTGTAGTACGTGTAACTTCAGATTCATGATTCCGAGAATCAGCAGTGGCACAGGCAAATTCCGAGTCTTATGGAAAGGAGAGTCGGGCACACCCTGCTTCCGCCTTCATCCCCAGCAAGCCTGGGGCTGGAGCAGCCCTGCACAGGCACCTGTCTGTGGTGGAGTGCATTCTCCCCCATGGGGAAGCAAGCCCAGTGGGGAAGGCTTAGTGAGCAGCTGGGTGTCTTCTCTACCAAGAAGACCTTCCCGGGCAGAAGGTGTCTGCTGCAGGAGTGACCACCATGGAGAATCTGGAGGCCCCAGCAGCCCCCGGTCACTCCTGCTGAGCAGCCACACCGTCTCATGACAGCTGCAACCGTGACTACATGGAGCCAGGCTCTGCAAAGAGCACGCCTAGGGCGCCGCTTTATGCTGCAACTTGTTGCCTTGCCCCACTTGCAGCTGTGAGGAGGAAGGCTCAGGGGGCTTGACAGGTGGCCAATGTTCCTTGTCCTAGTGTGCTGGGTCAGCTGCCACACGACAACATTAGGGATGCTGGTGAGCCATGCTTTCTAGTCTCCCACCTCGCGGCAGTGTTCTTCCACTCTCCACCTGAGTGGGAGGCTGGAGGAAGGCAGATGCCTGCAGGACCAGGCGTTACAGTGTCCAGGTCAGCTCGGCAGCGCAGAGCAGGGTCCCCAGTCTTCGCTGCAGCTGGCCTCTCTTGGCGCTGCTGTGCCCAGGCCTGTAGCTGTCTGAATAAATTCCTTCACCTGATGTGGGAAGGAGATGTGTTGCCTTCAGGACCGGCAGGGAGTCAGGGCAGCAACGGTGTGTGGCAACGGCTGGCATTCACACTGGGCTCCCAGCCAACCCCCTTGGCCCCTTCTTTCCTTGGCTTCTGTCTTTAAAATTAATTTTATGAGTGTTCTTTTGGTCTAAATAATGATCACATCCACGACAGAGCATCTGTGCTTTGTACGCATCTGTAGTCTTCTTCCCCTGTTTCTCCGTTCAACCCTTTTCCTATTCCTTTTTTACAAAAGTTTACTTTCCCACTGTTCTTTTCTTTTCCTTCCCCCTTACTCTCCTTCCCATTTTCGTCCTACTTCCTCATATTTGCGCTTATTCCACTGAGCCATCTCCCCGGCCCCTGTCATCTATTATCCATCACTTTGATTGACATTTCACATGTATCTGACTTATTTCGCTTGAAGTGACAGTCTCTAGGTGCATCCATTTCTCTCAAAATGTCTCAGGTTCATCCTTTGTCATAACTGGGTACAGAGACCCCATTTTCTCTATCTACTCATCCCTTCGTGGGCATCTGGGCTGTCGTCAAGTTCTGCCTGTTACAAACGGCGCTGCTATGAACAGGCGTGCATACAACACTGCCGCACGATGCTTTTCACTCTTTGGGAACATATCAAGAAGGGGAATCGCCGGGTTAACCCCTAGTGCTAGTTTCCTGAGGAAGCTCCACACTCATGTCCATACTGGTTACGCTACATACAAGCCCACCGAGAGTGGGGCAATTGGCGTTC
The DNA here is from genome assembly GCA_002564285.1 of Tympanoctomys barrerae. Taxonomy (NCBI): domain Eukaryota; kingdom Metazoa; phylum Chordata; class Mammalia; order Rodentia; family Octodontidae; genus Tympanoctomys; species Tympanoctomys barrerae. The sequence goes on from NDGN011421257.1 coordinate 13,863, forward strand.
CCTTCCTACAGCCCTGCCAGCGTGTGTTTATGGTTAACTTCCGAGGTGAGATGAAATCTCAGCGTTGTTTTAATTAGCATTTCTCAAATGACCAATGGTGTTAAACATTTTTTCAAGTATTTACTTGCTGCTTGTACTTCATCTGAGAAGTGTCCATCTATTTTAGATTTGCATTTTTGGATTGGGTCTTTAAATTTAAGGTTTTTTTTTTTTTCTTAGTTCTTTAAATAGTCTAGATAGTGGTCCCTGGAGGAATAGCTCAGAATTTTCTCCCCACTCTGCAGGCTGTCTCTTCACTTTGCTGGTGTTTTCTTTTGCTGTGCAGAACTTTTTGTATGGTGAGATCCTGGTTGTTGATTCTCTGTAATATTTCCTACGGGGTCAGGATCAGAAAAACCTTGCCTGCTCCCATGTCATTAGAAGTTCTACTCATCTCATCTTCCACCACGTTGGGTGTTTCTATTTTAATATGTAATCTATGATCTATTTCTACTTTAGGTTATGTCAGGGTAAGAAATATGGGTCTGGCTTTAGTCTTGGGCACGTGGAAAGCCAGCTTTTCATTAAAGAGGCTACCTTTCTGCTAGTGAAGGTGTTTGGTACCCTTGTCAAAGATCAGGATTTGCTTAGTGTGTCTGGAGCTATCTCTGCATCTTCTGTTCTGTCCCACTGATCCTCAGGTTCCCTGGTCCTTCCTGCCGGAGACCCTGATGCTGCTCTCATCAAAGGGATCATATGCCATCTGTCCACCTCACCACCCATATCTGGCAGTTCACACCAGATGAGAAGGCATAGACCGAGGCAGGGCCAGAAGGGACTGACAGGAGGATTCACATAGAGTTAATATGAAGACAAGTGCCCTGCCCTTTCTACAGAGGACAGTAAAGATTCGCAAAGTAGCTACTGATAATCTTCTGGATTTCCACTGGATCTGTGGTAATTATACCCTTTTCATTCCTGATTCCTTGTACTTTAATTTTTTCTTTCCTCTTTTTGATGAGGTTAGCTAGGGGATTATCAATTTTATTTAATCTTTCAAAGAACCAGCTTTTTGATTCATTAATTCTTTGAACTGTTTTCTGTGTCTCAATTGAATTAACTTCTTCCCTAATCTTTATGATTTCTCCCCATCTTTGGGCTTTGGGTTTGTTTTGCTCTTCCTTTTCTAGATGTTGGAGGTGCAGCAGTAGGGTGTTTATTTGTTCTCATTCTGTTTTCCTAATATGTGAGTTCACAGCTATACATAAAGGAGAAAAGGCAGCCTCTGTGTGGCTACATACACTGAGAGTTTTTGAGAATTTTTGTGGTTTGCAGCTGACAGGCTGTAGCTGTGACACCCATCTCTGTGCAGGTGACACTGTCCCTCTTATCCAAGGTGGCCATGCCGTGTCTGGCCAATTCCCCCAGACCCTGCAAGACCAGGGCCCTAGCAGTAAGTCCAATATCCAATCCATCATGCATCAACCCTGAAGAAGGCAGAACAGGGTCCATACTCTGTAAAACAGGACCACAGTCCCAGATTCAGCAGTACTTTGGCTCTGGACAAAAAATGGCTTTGTACGGCATTGGCCTGCAATGCCTGAGGTAAGCACTTTTGCTTGGTGCTGCTCTTCTCCAACTCTTCTTTGTCTTTCTATGCCAGGGAGAGACAAACCTGGCAGGGTGTTTCTGGGACCCCTACACAGCTGTAGCCTCGCCGCATGGGAGATAACACCAAGAGGGTCTGAGACAGGCTGCGAAACCAGAATGGTGGGGCAGGCGAAGGCAGGTGACGAAGGCCCAGTTCACCCCCAGCACAGGTCTGTCCGTGGGGTTCTCACCAGGTATCTTGGTTCCCAGGGCGCCACCTTGATGCTCACTCACAGGTCCAGGCTGCAGGACCCAGTTGTCTCCCGGCAAGCTGAAACATTCACTCCAGCAGCAGCTAAAGCCTGCACTCAAGAGGCAGAGGAAAGCTACAGGAGTCCCTGAGAGGCGGGTGGGGGGGTGGAGGCCCCTCCTCCAGGAGGGTGGGCTTGTTTTTGGCAAATGTACACCTGAGCAGGTGCTCTGGGGAGCACAGGCTGCTGCTGCCCTGTCAGGGAGCACCGCGCTCCTTGCCCTAAAGGGACAGGCACAGAACATGGGCTCGGGCTGGCGAGCTCTCCCTGGCAGGTGGAGCCCTTCTTGTGGGCCCTTGCGCAGCATGCAGGAACAATGAGGCGTTTCTTTTGGCTGAGGTCACTCAAAACCCCCAGCTAGGAAGCGCCTAAGTGGCTCAGGGCCCTTAGCTCTCTGGGCAGGCTTGAAGAGCATCTGGCGTCACTCTGCATTTCGTGCACACAGATCGCAGGCATCAGCATCTCCTGATGGTGCATGAACAGGGCGTGGCTGGGGCCTGGCCACTCGGCTGGCTCCAGGCTTTCCTGTGCTGCTCCGCCTGCCTTCCCGCCCTCAGTGGACACCACTGAACGTGAAACACAGTTGGTGCCTTTCTGTAGGCACAGGGCCTGTCATGAGAACTGTGACACCCCCAGGACACCGAAGGAATCTTGTTCCGTTTCACCATCCCTCACAGAACGCCTGGCCTAGGGAGCTGGGACACAGGGAGCCGGTGTCTGACTTCTGGTCAGCAGCGAGGAACTGAACTTCAGGCCACAAAAGTGTCACAGTGGGAAAACCTGGTCATTTTGAGTTGGTTTCTGCTGCTCTGTGGACTGGGGGCATCTCCTCATGGCGAATGCCTTTGGGAAGAGCTATGAGAAGGACACTCGTGGGGCAACATTGCAGGGCAATGGAAGGCGAAATGAACCAGCGAGTGGTGACTGGAGCTGCGCGTAGGCACCGTGTGAGGCTTTAAAATTACTGCAGAGAGAATTCACAGTATAAAGGAAGGATAGGCGATATGCAAATACTGCAATTGTTTATTTATTTATTTTCCAGGTGGCAAAACCAGGCTTTATTTTGGGAAAAAAACAATTGAATTGGGTTCTAGTGAAGGGTATGGGCAAGAAGGGGTACACCATGCAGTAATGTCCCCCCAAGGGTGGGCCGAGGGTTAAGCTGAGCCTCAGGTGGGTCTCTTGCTCCCAATGCTCCCTCCTACAGCTGTCTCCCCACAGGCTCTGGGGCAGCCTCGTGAGAGGTGCRGGCTGKAGTGGCTGCTGTGGCCCTTTCACTTGGGCAGGACATCAGAGCTCTCAGACACCAGCTTCCCATCGTGGGCCTTGATCTTCTTCACAACCACAGCAGCCTTGGTGAGGGTGAAGCCAGGGCTTGTGAGGCCCCAAAGGGGGAGCTCACCATTCCTGCAGAGGCACTGGTGGTCTTTGTGTGGATGCTTAAGTTCTGCA
>NDGN011421258.1:0-24040 GCA_002564285.1 Tympanoctomys barrerae
TAAAATGAGCCAGGAGTAATGAAATGGGGAGTAAGAAGGGGAGAGGAACATTCTCAGACTAGGAACAAGCATAAGGATAATTAGCCTCCTACGTCCCGTAGTGCTGCATAGCTTGTGTAAGACTGCCTTAACTTAGTTCTTACTAACCCACTAAGAATGTGATTCAGTGCTCAGGTATGTCTTGATTTGTTATACGGAATGTTTATTAGGTCAGTATTTTAAGAAGGAGACAATTTCCTGGCGCTTACGCTTCCGTTGTTGTGACCATGTGTGACTGTTTGCTGATTTGGATTCTCTGTTTGTCATTGATTTGGAGAAATTGAATGTCCTGCAGCTACCACTACCCCTTTTTTTTCCCTTCAAAATAAGATTCGGGTTTTTTTAATGCTAAAGAATAAAATTTTCATGGAAATCCTTTGCCAAACCCTGTGTCTATTTTATGTTTTCATGGTAATTTTACTGTCAAATGTTCAAACTTTCTTAGAGATTGGCTGTGGGAGAACTCACTGGGAATGGTCTGACACTGGAGGAATGGCTGCCTTCTACGTGGATCACGGACACCCTTCCCCGCAGATGCCCATTTGTGCCCCAGATGGGGGATGAGGTGCTGACACTGCTTATCTTTTTATTTTTCAGCTAACAACCTTGAGCATTTGTTTTTATAGCTATTAAAATTAACTCTAGATGACTACAGCAAGTTCACAAAATCTCTTTTTCAGTCTGTTCCTAACTGAATAGTTAAGACAATTAGGAAAAATCTAATTATTATAAATAACTGTAGTAATTTAAATATTGTAAGAAAGGAAATTTTGTTGGTATTTTTAAAAACTAAAATTTGTGTGCCTGACAAGCGCAAGGACCCACGTTCACTCCCCAGTAGAGTGTGCTGTGCATGCCCAGAACCCTGGGTGTGGTAGTGCGTGTCTATAATCCTAGTACTGGGGAAGCCAAGAAAGGAGGATGACTACAAGTCTGAGCTGTATAGTGAGACCCTCCCTGTACCAAATAAAGAAAAGATTTAAAAAAGAAACTCTGACATTTAAGTAAGATTTTAGTGCTTTTTCTAACTTAAATTAAAAACTTAAGGGTTAAAAATATGGTGGATCAGAGAATCAATATTTTAATTTAACTTTATTTCAAACAATGTTAATTTATTTACATATTTACAGTTAGTTTCCCCTTAAGATATATGTTAAAATAGGAACATTGAATGGGGACGGGGTGAGGAGCAAGGACACGAGCATAGGACTTTGCATCTGCTAGGCAGGCCCTGTATTGTTGAGATGTACCCTGACACACACAGTGTTTGAGTTTTAAGAATTTTTACACATGTGTAGAAACCACTTGCTTAAAGAGAGCAGGAACAAAAGTTAGAATTTCTGTAGCTTGAAGGTCATTGGCTATCTGAAAGTACAGCTGGCTCACAGCCTGTGTCTTAGGAACACATCCAGATTTTAAAATTGTGCCTTTTATTTTTTAGGTCTATTATTTCCGACAAGGACATGAAGCATATGTTGAAATGGCCCGGAAAAATAAAATTTATAGTATTAATCCTAAAAAACAACCATGGCATAAAATGGAATTACGGGTATGACGTTGATTTATTATTAAAGCAAATGATACACTTAAAGATTGTGGAGACAGTTCTGTCAAGTGTCACTGTTTTCACCCTAAGAAACTCTTCATGAAAACAGTTTTATTGGAAGTAGTCCTGTGGCATAGGTATTTAACTCTCAACCAAAGAAACACAGAAGTGACAACTTAATACTCCCCAGTAAAGTTTACAATTTGGGTACTAAATTTAGTTTCAGTGAAAATTAGACGATACTTAAATCCTGAAGTGTAGATATAAAGTTGATTACCTCTAGATTTATTAACAGTTCAGACTTATCTGGTACTCTAAAGATGATTTCTTAATTTCTCTATTTTAGGAACAAGAACTGATGAAAATAGTTGGCATAAAATATGAAGTGGGATTACCTACCCTTTGCTGCCTTAAACTTGCTTTTTTAGATCCGGATACTGGTAAACTGACTGGTGGATCATTTACTATGAAGTAAGAACTATTGAAAGGAACATGTTTCATAGTATTGCAGATTTGATCTTTTAAGAAATTTATGTATATTTTACGTACTTTTAAGTTTATGACCTAATTAATTTGTTTCTGTTTATAACTAGGTACCATGATATGCCTGATGTTATAGATTTCCTGGTCCTGAGACAACAGTTTGATGATGCAAAATACAGGCGGTGGAATATAGGTGGGTGATTTAAAATTGAAAATACTTCAATTTAAAACGTTTTTTTCCCTCATAATTAGTAACTGTTATAAGAGTACACAGTTATGAGAGTATTTTCTTTTAAATGTTTTTACATACTGGATTAATTTAAAAATATTAGTGACAGTTGATATTCAGAGCCTGAAGAACACTTAACAAAAAGTACATTAATTTGAACTAGGACCAAAGCTAAACTATTGGTGGTGGTGTTTAGTGCTTACTATGTTTAAAATTGCTATTTTTAAAATTAAAAAAACTTCCAGGCATTTAAGGGATGCATTAACATAGATACAAATGGATTTGCTATTTGTTAAGTAGTTCTGTTTATTTTCAAACAAAGCCACTGCCTGCTTACTTGGAGTAAAGTGTTGCATATATTTAGCACATAGTTGGGCCAAATACAGCATTGGATGTATCCTTCCTGTCTCTTGAGTGCCTTTGGAGGATGCCAGCTTGGCTGGGGCAGGGCAGAGCGAAAACCAAGGAAGAAAAATCTTTGACCTTGTTGCTTAGGGAATTGTATAAAGTAGAAAAACCAAAAGGAATTTGAAGGTAATAGTCAAGAGAAGTCTCCGGGCAGCAGCCGTCCGCCAGGTCTAGGAAATGACGAGTGCAGAGGCTCTTGCTCAGAGAGGGACGTCTCCAGGTCTAGGAAATGACGAGTGCAGAGGCTCTTGCTCTGAGAGGGACGTCTCCAGAGGCCGAGGACGTGTCCAGCTTACCAGACAAGTTTGACTTAATTTGGAAATCATACTGCACTGTCATTAATAGCTTATACTGTTAGAAAATGTGGGAAGATAGAATTGTAAAGTCATAGAAAGCCAAAGAAAGAAGCACTTATTAGAAGAGAACCAAGATTATACAAGAGAAGAATTGTATGCTATTTTACTTGGTAACAGTGTTTTCATTATCATAATAAAACATGCATACTTAATGTATATTCCTTTTAATACAGTTAATTAAGAGATACAAATACTTAGTGACAAATTGAATCAAGATATTTCAAATGAATAAGTATCAGGTTTTTCATTTAGATCTTGTAAAGTTTTTGTGTGTACAGATTGGTGTTCTAAAGTTATAGTCTGATGGAGCTTTTCTGTCTGAAGAGCAATGCATCCACCTACAAATTACCATTTAAAATTACACTGGTAGGCTTCTCAGAATTGCTGTTGAGCTTCCTGTTTATTTGTCTTCATTATTAGTGTGCAGATATTGTTGGTCATGGTTAAGCATTCATTGACAAGTTTATACTCTAGCAGAATGCTGTCTAAAGAATCATAAATATATCTGTGAAACTTACAGTAAACTTTGTAATGTTAGAAATGATCTTCAGGGTCTGGGGCGATAGCTTGGCATCTAAGCGCTTTCCTGGCAAGCATGAGGTCATAAGTTTTGGTCCCTTGTACTGCGTGCCGTGCCAGCCTTGGAACCCGGGGTGGGGGGTGCTGTGCCAGCCACCAACACTGAGTGTGGTGGTGGATGCCTGTTAATCCAGCATTGGGGAGGCTGAGACAGGAGGATCACTAGGCATACAAGCTGTATAGCAAGACCCTGTTTCAAATAAATAAATGAATAAAACTATTTTAAAAATACACGCTCTGTGAACATCCTTATAATCTCAGCTAATATGAAAGTTGAGGCAGGAGAATTGCAAAACCAAGGCCAGCCTGACCAGCTCAGTGAGAACCTGTGTCAGAATCAAAGGAAAGGTTTGGAGCTGGCTAGATAGCTCAGTGGAAGCAGGCAGGGGCCTGGGGTTCAATCCCTGGTGTGTTGTGCTGGCTCAGCCCCCCGGGTTGCACTGAAATGGCAACTGAGACTGGGCTTGTAATCTCAGTGCTTGGGAGGCTGAAAACAGAAGGATCTCTACAAGTCTGATCAGTGTAGTGAAACCCTGTAGGTCCTGTACTAAACACATTAATAAAATAAATAATAAAATTTTAAAAAAGCTGTTGGGAATATACCTCACAAGTGATACACTTGTCCTACAGCATACAGAAGGGCCTGGATTCAGACATTAATACCCTTAAGAAAATGTGTTTAGGGGCCAGAGAGATGGCCCAATGGAATAAGTGCTTCCTTGGCAAGCGCAAGGGCCTGAGTTCAGTCCCCGGTTCTGCCAAAAAGAAAATGTGTTTATTAAATAATGTTGTCTAAGTTCGTTGTCACCTGTAGTTAAAGAACAATTTGAGACTTTAGTAGTAGATTGTGCTTTTCTTCCCCATAATTTTATTGAGAAACAAATAGCAGTGAGACAGTTTCAAATCAAATTGGTAGGACAGTTCCAATAATTAACAAATTACATACTCTCTTCCTAGTGGTTATTTCTATACAAGATGCAGACGTGATATCCTATTTACAAACACTGTTAGAACAAACCCCTCTGTTCATTGAATTAAGAGAATGTAGCTGTATGTCTATCCTAACCATCTTGAATACGCAGATACAGAACGGTCCTTCATCTGTGTCCCCTCTTTGTGTGCTTTTCTCCTAGCATGCCCATGAGACTGCTTACCCTTGGGTCCAGATGTGTGTGCGTTCACAGTGTGTGAATATATTCTGCTGTGGACTGATTCCTGGGTCCATTTTTCCTTTTATCGACATACTACTTGTGCTGTGTTTTTAATTTTGTAATATATTGCATGTGATGTGTCTTAAGTTTTTAAATTGGCTTTATTTTATCTTTTAAAAAAGAAAGCATTTAAAAAAAAAAAAAAGCATTAAATTGTTGTTAGGGTTTAAAAATCTAGATGTTAGACCCAGCATGTAGCTCAACAGCGCAGCGGTACCTCCCTGGCCACCACAAGGTCTGCAACCCCGCAAAAACAAAAAAAAAAAAGCAGCTGCTTTATATTAGTTAATTCACTTCTCCTTAACTGTGTTAAAACTGAACAATTGCACCAGAAGGCATTACTGAAAACCTGCCATGTTTTAGACATTACATCACTGCTTTTCTTTATCAACGAGTAAAATGAAGCTTAAGGTAACTAATTGTTTAAAGTCACACAGACCATCTGTATTTGAACCCAAGTATTCCAAACTCTTGCTTATGCTAGCCAGAAGAAAACTCAAGTTACTAAGTTGTAATGTAAAAGCCAAGAAGCAGAAAGACAGAGGAAGAGTGCGCCTTGGTCTGATGGCAGGGAGGGAGGCCCAGAAGATGTTAGGAGCAGGCTACTAGTGCTCGTAGCGTACTAGGCCCTTGTGAGAAGCAGCGCAGTACCACCACGCCCAGGTGCGGTGGGAGAAGGACATGGAAGGTGTATTCTCTGGTTACAAGAGTTTAGTGGGCTTTTTTGTTTGTTAGATTTAATATGAGAAGGAGAATGCATATTTATAGTATTACTTACAAGCGTTTGAGGTGAAGGAGAGCAGATTGGGTTTTTGGCATCTTTTGTTTTGGGGCTGGGTCTTTAATGTTGGCTGAGGAAACCTATATATGGAAAGTAAGAAATTAAAGGTTAAGTATAAATATTTGTTGAACAGAAGTTATCTTAGCTGTATTTCAACAAAATTCTACACTTGCCTTGTTTGGTTTTTTTTTTTTTTTTTTTTAACTATTTTTTTTGGTTGAATTGCATTTTAGTGGAGGTTGAATTTTTTGGTTTTTGGTACAGAGGACCGAACCCAGGGCTTCTAGCTTGCCAGGCAAGCATTCTACCGCTGAGCCAAATCCCCAGCCCCTTAACAAAATTTTGGACATAGTCATCATGATCTTAAAATGTTATCTAATGAAAGCGATGAAAAGGGATTTGAAATGGGTGAGGCACACCACTTTGACTTCTTGTGGCTTTATAATACCATTTCCGCATGTAATTTGCATACTACATTTGGAATATGTTGGTCATTTATGTTTTGTGAACTCATACAAGCAGTGTAAGTACCTGAGAGTTACACTTTGGAAAGAGTCAGTCACAATGCACCTAAACCTCAGAGTAATGAGATGGCTTTTGCTTTGTCTAGGTGACCGGTTCAGGTCAGTCATAGACGATGCCTGGTGGTTTGGAACCATTGAGAGTCAGGAGCCTCTTCAGCCCGAATACCCTGATAGTTTGTTTCAGTGCTATAATGTCTGGTAAGGAGATGGCTGCCATATTTTTAGTTAGGTCACGCTTGCGTGCCATTCATTCTCCACCTGGTAATAACAGGATGAAGATTGCTTCTTTTAAATAGTGAAGCAACTATGTTTATAAAGTGATTTTATACAAATTGTAATTCAGTCTTCAGATTTTTTTTAATATAAGATTTTTTCTTTCCTACAGCTGGGACAATGGAGATACAGAAAAGATGAGCCCTTGGGATATGGAGCTTATACCTAATAATGGTAAGTGTGTGCATCTTATGGAGTTGATTTTTTAAAAATAAAACTGGCTAACTTGTTATAGTACCAAGGGTTATTGTGAAGACCAAATAGCAGCAGAAAATACTTACTAAGCCAAATCAGTGTCTTACTGACACTGAGGTAGGTCGGCGCCACAGTGAACAAGATGGACGTAATTTTTGCCCCTCTGGAATCTGTAGTCTTCACAGGTAGGATTGAAATTAACTTACTAAAATAAGAATTGAAAATGTTTTATTAATTATGCACTCATTTAAAAAATGAGCATTTAGAGGGTTGAAGATTTTCATGACTACAGCGGAATACATACGAGTGTGACATCATAGTTCACTAGGGATTGATCCTGGAGTCAGCCATAGATGGGTGTTCCTGCCCTGCTGATGTCTATACGATTTTGGCAGGTTCTGTGCAGTCTCAGGATGTCAGCTTCTTAGTACTCAGCCTTTGATTAGCTAAACAGATACCTTTCTTTCTTTCCTTCTTTCTTTCTTTTTTTTTTTTTACCTTTTTTTTTTTTTTAAACCTTTTTTTATTTTTTGGCAGAACCGGGGATTGAACTCAGGCTCTTGAGCTTGCCAGACAAGCACTTACTCTACTGAGCCATCTCCCTGGCCCTAACAGATACCTTTCTTATAGGGCTGCTTTGAGAATTAAATGGTGTTGTATGTGAGTGCGCTTCACATAGAGCCTGACACGTTAGAACTCATTGAACAGGTAGTTGTAATTAATAACAGTAACGCCCTGCACAAGGCCGAGGACAGACATACTCAGGATTTGCGAATTAGTCCTAGGTATGACTGTGGCACCCTTATTCTGAGACAAGGTGGGTGTGGCTTAATGGGGACATGGGGCTTTTGTTTTTGTTTTAAGCTTGGTGGAGTAATTTGTTTCAGTTTTCAGAAAATGCTTTCTTTCATTTGTGTGTGTGTAATCATAAAAACTTAGAAGCCAATGGTAATTTGTATAGAATGAGGTGAGGGCATCGGGCATCATACTTCAGGCTATACTGTAGATGCCAGCATATTATGCCATCTGTTAAAAATAAGACAAGATTCTGATTTACAGTATAGAGATTATCATTTAAAAATTGAATTGCTAAAAAGTTAATGTTCCCTAAAAATTCAGACAAGAGAAAATTACTGGCTCAAGTAAATCCAGCCTGGGAAGCCGTAGACTGATCATGTTGGTATTCTCTGTATAAGACTAGTTGTTTGCAAAAATTGTCACTGACAAATTATCACTACATTTTTCATCTCATAGCTAAATTAGAGCAGCTGAAAACTAAAGTTTCTTAATTCAGCTTATAACCATGTTATGTGGCTAATCTTGGTTTTGTCTCGGTGAAAGTTGGAATTAAAGTCATTCAATTATTTTGAGTTTGTGAGCTGAATGATTGCACTTCACCTCTGTATATGATAGGAGTATTTTTTTTCTCTGTCTGGATATACATCCATGTGCACACACAGCTTTTTTACAGTACAAGCAAGAATAATTTTGATTGTACACAAATGGTGGCATATCTCTAATAAACTCTCACCCGGAGCTAATATTGCCTAGTACCTTTGTAGAGTTTGTGCTGTCATTATCCTGTTTCTCTTAACTACAGTGTTAAAATTTTGACATTTGTAAAGCATACCCTTCTTCATTTCAGTGCAAAAAGCATAGAAATTACTTGTCATTATTCTCTGTCCTTTGAGACTTTGATTATTCTTGAAACAAGGTTTTTTGTTTTGTTTTTGAAGTTTACATTGATCTTCTGTGCTTATCAGGGTAAATAGTATTTATAAAGTGATTTAGAAAACTCCAAGCTTTGCTTTTTAAAAAAAAAAAAAAATGTTCTAGGGGTGAAACACAGGGCCTTGTGCATGCAGAGTAGGAGCTTTGTGTAGTGCTGCTTTTTCCTTTAATTATAATTGGATTACAAGGCCATAGGGGTGTTGGCTTTTTGCTGTTTATGTAGAAAATGATTTATAATGGTAATGTCTTTAAAATGTTTAAATATTTTTACCGTAGAAATTATTTTCCTTTGAAAATAATACTCTATAAATCTTTTTCAAAATTGTACTTCATAGTTTTGTGACATGGGTTCTGCTTCAGTCTGTAGTATCACCCTGAACACGTCCAGTCTTAGCAGTTCTGCTTCTTATATATTACCTAAATACTAGTTGCCAGCTGTTCTCACTGATGTGCTTTCCTTTCTACATTTCAGCTGTATTTCCTGAAGAACTAGGTACCAGTGTTCCTTTAACTGACGTTGAATGCAGATCATTGATCTATAAACCTCTAGATGGAGAATGGGGAACCAATCCCAGAGATGAAGAGTGTGAAAGAATTGTTGCGGGAATAAATCAGCTGATGACACTAGGTAAGAAGGAACAGCGCAGGAGGACAGACGGGGAGCAAAAAGCAAAGTGCAGGAAAGTTCCTGCTGGACCCACTCTTCCTGTAGTGCCATGTCAGTGGTCTTCCGACTTTGTTTTTTCCCTAGTAATGAGCATTGAACCTTGCTCTTTGAACCAGACTGGGCCCCTACCTTCTTTTTTATTTCAGTACAGTATTTTGCTAAGTGCCCTACACAAGTCTCAAATTTGTGATCCTTTTGCCACAGCCTCCCAGAATTACAGATATATAACTTGAAACATTTTAAACTGGAATCTTTTAAATAAAGTCTTAAAATAGGACTTAAATATCTAAAATGGTTAAAATTGAATTCTTCTAGTCAAGTATGAGAGTGCCTCCCATAAGTGTCAGAAATATATGAAAAATCTGGATTCTTCATGTCCTGATTTGAAACGCTTTGACATGCTCAAGGTGACATGATGTGAATTGAAGGTGTTGTAAGCTAAATTTTAATTACTTGGATAGCTGAACCAGCGAAGGATGGAGAAGAGAAAGTATTAATGGATTTGCCTCATTAAAAGGGAAGAGAGTAGTGACTATGAGCATTGATTTTTCTGAGCTCTGGACTCCAGAGTCTCTGCAAGCTCAGTGTGGTTTATAGCAGCCCGTTCTGGCAGCAGGAATCTGCATCAGAGAACCTGGGAGAAGTTCAGGTTAATATGAATAAGAAATGGTGAGGTCACAGATGGTAGTATATTCAGCCATAAACAAGAAACACCACCACCCTCCCACAGCATGCCACGTAGGGGTTGACTCAGGTCTTTGTTCAGGTCAGGCAGACATTATGTCACTGAAATAAAATCTTCAGTCCTTGATGTGTTGTGAAATGGCACTACTTTATAAAAAGTTTTATGAATAAAATCAGTGATTTTATCAATATTTATAAATGCAAAGTAGTTTTCACATGTGAATGACCAAAAACAGGAGGTGATTTTGTGTTCTTATTTTTACTGTCAGCCTGTTGTACTCTTTATTGATGGTTGAGTAAGAAACTTAGGGCTTGTCTGATCCTTCACAAGAGAATGATGCTGTAATAATGAGAGCACGTGGTTAGTTTTGCTAAGTGTCAGGTTATGTTAGAATGAACTATGTTATAGTGTTAATGTTAAGAGCTGTTGCTTTTAAAAGTAATTTACATGCAAGTTTGACCAGGTAATTATAGAAATGTATGTGTATGTTCAGAGGTCATTTTTTCACCCCAATGAATCTGAGTTTAAAATATCATAGAATTTGCATTGCAAATGTACGCATAGAAAGTGAGGTTGCCCTTTATTAAGTTCTATATATTTTTTATGAAAGATAGTAGCAGACTAATGTTTATAAATTAGGATTTATCCAATTTGTTCAAGCAGTTAATTACTTTAAGCTTAAAAATCACTACTTGTTTGCTTATTTTAGATATTGCTTCGGCGTTTGTAGCCCCTGTGGATCTGCAGGCTTATCCCATGTACTGCACTGTAGTGGCGTATCCAACAGACCTCAGTACAATTAAAGAAAGGCTGGAAAACCGATTTTACAGGTTAGAATAATCTGATTTTGTTACTATTAAAGGGAATACATTAAAAGGTTCTTTCACCTGTTTATTGAATGTCGGTAGTGAAGTTTCTCAACTTCATGTGTGAACAAATACTACCCATACAAACCACCTAGAGGTCATGTTAGTGTAGAATCTGGTGCCCTACACCTCAGGGGCGTTCTGGGAAGGCCTGTGGCCTGGAGTGGAGTCGGGTGCCACGCCTCTGGAGGACACTTGAGAGCATCTCCTAGGAGTGTTTCTCTGTGTGATGCGGTGCTCATGCTCAGCTTTCCTCACGTGGTATTTTATAAAGAAAGCTCAAATATTTTCTCCTATATAACATCTATGTTCTTAGTGTTTTTTCTTAAAATATCATAAATTTAGTATTTTAACACATATACTCTTGAAAAACAGGAAATTAGGAAAGATTCAGTTTTTCATAATTAAAGTCTAGCATAAAATAGAACTAGAGCTTAAAAATGGGCATAATTTCAGCTGATTTGTATTTTCTACTCATCTATTTTCGTAAACATTAGTGCAGGCTTTGGAAGATGGAGAATCACTGTAATGAAGAAAACTAAGTTGTTAGACTTCAGAGTTTAAAAATTTCTGATCTTGTCAGGTAATTTGCTGGTGCATCAGTGGTGGTCCGAAGCACTGAGATGCAGCAGTTCCTTGCAGCAGCAGCAGCAGCACTTTCAAAGCTTCCAGGGATGCCCGCAGCCTGCTGCCCCTGTGTGCCACAGGTTCCGCCACTCCCGAGTTGGAGGGTGGGCTGTGTGCTTTTCTCCGAACCGTCCCACCCTCCAGCATGCTTCTTTTAAATAAATGCTTCCCAATATCAATAAAATAAAACCTTGCAAATCTGTTTGAAATACACAGAAATTTTTTTTGTATGCTTGTGTGTCTGTATAACATATTTCTGTCTAGAAATGGGAAGATTTTCTAAGTGTTATCTTTATTAAGTTTGGCTACAACTGGATGATATTCTTAGGAGTCACATTGTGATTTTTCTTGGAGGAATTATAAAGCATATCTAATATTAACGTACTTCTTAGTTTTCTTATACACACATGGTATTTTTCTATCTCATAAGCAGGCTATCAGTTACTTTTTCATTTGTGTATGTCATTTGGTTAATAATACTGCAGTTAGATCAAAATAGCTTTATTTGCAGAAGCCAGAGGTGGTTATTGTCAAAAAACTGTACTATCCATGACAAGCATATAAAGCAAAAACTGAAGCTTCTCCCCTCCTGAGAAGGCGCTGCTGCTGTAGCACGCCTTCCCCCGCCTTCCCCACACGCTCTGCATACAAATCTGTGGACTGCTCTGCGTTGCCCCAGTGCAAATCAGGTTTGAAAACTGTGAAGATGTAAGTGATTTGATTAGTTTACAACTGCAATTGGAAAGTCACAATGTCCTGAATTTGTTAGGTACACACATACCTAAATATGAGGTTAAGACTTAACTTTTTTTTTTTTTTGAAAGGCGGGTTTCTTCCCTAATGTGGGAAATTCGATATATAGAACATAATACACGAACATTTAATGAGCCGGGAAGCCCGATTGTGAAGTCTGCCAAATTTGTGACTGATCTTCTCCTCCATTTCATAAAGTGAGTCATTTATGTTTAATTGCAGCAGTTGGTAGCAGCCATTGGCACTGCTTTCTAAATGTAACATAGAATGCTGAAATACTGAAGACGGTTGATGTTTACATTGCTGAGCCTTTGTTCTTGCATGTAACGTCTCAAAATAGAAAGCCCTTACCTAAGGAAAAAAGCGTTTAAATGAATTACAGATTTAGTGAACGTGTAGTATTTTGCCTTCATTAGTTCGAGGCCAAATAAAAATCTTACAGGTAAGAAAGCTCCTCGTGTGCAGACTTGAGGCAGTACGTGGAGGTGTCTGAGGCTGCGTGCGAAGTGTCTGCGCTGCTCTGCCGCGTGGGCACAGCTAGCAGTCGGCGCATGCCGGCATCAGCTTCGGAGCTTCTGACGCGCAGACTCCGTATCAGGAGGGTGACTGCAAAGCAAGACCGAAGCCTTTTCTTCTGGCTTGTGGATCTCATGTAGCCATAGAGTGACTTGCATCTTCAGAATTGAGAAATGGAGGCGTGAGTTGGGTATCTTGGTAGGGAAGATGGCTCTGATTTAAGTTTTTTCTCATTATTGAGTATTGTAAGTGCTTCAAGCTCTGTTTACAGGTAGCCAGATAAACAGTGATAGGGCATAAGTTATGGAAGTGAGGAAAGTGTAGATGTCAAGAGATTTTAGAGGCTACAACTCACAGGAATTTCACTGTGATGACTAACTGGGTTTGGAGAAGAAATCAGGAGTAAAATAGGGAAAATTTACCATTCTTTTCTCATTATTTTTCCTTTGTTCCTTCACCCATCCCCCGTCCTAGTTTCCCTTTCTTTGAACAGTTCCTTTCTGTTTCACAATACCTATTACACATTTCAGTCATTATTTACAATTTGTTTCTCACATCAGAGAAACAGTGCAATATTCACACGTGTGTGATTTATTTCACTTAAAGAGTGTGGTCTTGAGGTGCATCTATTTATCTAGAAAAGTCTCCAGTTGATCCTTCATGGCTGAATATTATTCCATTGTGTTAAAATGGAATCCATTCATCAGTTGATGGACATTCAGGATGTTACAAACTGCTGCTGTACATGTGGGTACACTATGATGAATGTGATCATTGTGGGTATGACATAAACTTAATTTTTTAAAGTTACATTCCCCCAAAATCAGCCTCATCATTTTTAGGAAATAAAAAAAAATAACCACCTAGCCTTCGAGTGCTTATAGCACTCTTCCAAGTAATTTGGGGGCTTTTACTACTGTGATCTGCCTCTCTTCGGGGAAGTTAATAATTAAATGTGAACTCACCTGTCTGTAACTTTGAAACTGAGAAATGTATATGTGTACCTCTCTTTTTCACGGAAGAGTCTAGAATCACAGTAAAAAAATACTTGTTTCAGTAAAATAATTTACATGAAAATTTTTGACATTTGGAGTAGTATAAAAACTTTATTTCTTTCAAGTAATCACTTTGAAATATTTTTGAAATTCAGATTAATATCTAAAAAGTTTGTATTTCTGAAATAAGCCTCCAGGATTTCTTGGATGTATGTTACAAGTTACTCTCAAGGTGGGAGGTGTGAAGCTTGAAAATTTGATCATTGTACTGTTTATAGTTATTTAACAAAATTTCAGCAATAGGTATATACAAAGTGATGTAATATTTTCAGATAGAAAAGATTGATTTTACCCTCTTAATATAGTCTTATGGACTAGATAAATATGAATCTACTGTGACTTAAGGAAAACTATGCTAATGAGAAAATTGGAGGTCTAGATAGGAGACGGTCACTACAGAGGAGATTTGGCCACGTGAGAGAAGTATGCTAAGATGATGCAGAAGAGGTAGACACAGGTGGGTTTAGGAAGACTCGGACAAGAAGAAAGCCATTGTAGGAGCAAGGAGTAACATGAGATAGGAAAGCAGTTATTTAGCACATTGTAATTGTCAAGTAGAGAGTATATATACTTGGTAGGATACAGTAGACAGATTTAAGTTGCAACCTGGTCATTGAGGGTTAGGAGGACCAGCCTAAGGACTGGACTTCTAAAGTACCTCCAGGAACAAGGGATGTTAAAGGTGGTGTAGCCTGGAAGTAATGTATTGTACACTGTGCCATAAGAGTATTAATTGGACTGAAGTGTCTAATACAGATATAGAGAGGAGACAAAAGGCATAAATGGCAGATTGGCTCTTTACAGGTAACCAGATAAAACAGTGATAGGGCATAATTTATGAAAATGAGGAAAGTATAGATGTCAAGAGATTTTATAGGCTACAACTCACAGGAGTTTCACTGTGATTACTAATTGGGTTTGAAGAAGAAATCAAGGGGTAAAATAGGGAAAATTCACCATTCAAATACTATGAAGATTATGTGCTATTTAAAGAAAAATAAAAAGGGAAAAGAGTAGGGAGAAGCACTTCAAGTTAGAGCTGCAATTTTAGGTGATGGTGTCAGAAAATGACTACAGACCAGATATTATGGTATTACATTTAAGGATGAAAGGAAGGAGTGAAATATAGGTCGTGTGTTAGCTTTACCTTAAAGGCCAAGAGTGGACGGTGTCCTGGGTGTGGCGGGCTGAGCAAGACCGGGGAGGGCAGGTGTCCTGCAGCGCTCGTGAGGTGGCAGGCAGCCGGTGGAGACCTTTACTTCCGTCTTAAAGTCTGGGTTTTAGGAATAGGTTTTAGAAATAACAAATCTCATGGCTTTCATCTTATGTATTACCATTTAATTTTTATTTAGAGATCAGACTTGTTACAACATAATTCCACTGTACAATTCAATGAAGAAGAAAGTATTGTCTGACTCTGAGGTAAGTAATATTTCATTATGATTACTATATTTACATTGTGTCGTATATAAGAATTACGTGCAACAGTTTTTAGATAAAAGCTATTATGGAAATAATTTTTGCCCAGTGATATAGTTTATTTTTTTTTATAAAACAGTATTCAAGATTTTCTTAGTCACAAAAGAAACAAAGAGAGACTTTAGTCAGTAAAGAACTTCAGTTTATATATATATTATATGTAGTATGGACTTGCATATAATATTGAGTCTAATAAACTCGAGTGTGTCCTAAGTCTCATCCTTTCTTGCCTCAAAGGAAGAAGAGAAAGATGCAGATGCACCAGGAACTTCTACCCGAAAAAGGAAGGTAAGAGGGGTGTTGCTTCTGTATACATTCTTGCGGGAATCGAAGCGTATTAAGAGCTTGATTTGTAATCTTAGCAGTTTTAAAGGCAGATAAAATATTACTTTCAAATCAGTTTGAAGCAAAATGCCTGCTTTTCAGAAATAAGTGACCATTTTCATTGATTCCTAGTACTATATGTCACTGAAATATCCCTAATCTGAAAGTCCAAAATTAAAAAAAGTTTTGAGCACTAACTGACTGAAGCCTTTGGATTTTAGAGTATCTTTGTTTTCAGATTTTCAGTTAGGTATATTTAACTAGTAAAGTACAAGGAAATGCTCCAAAGTACTTGTGGACCTAAGTCTTTCAGGTAAGTTGTTTGTGTGTGTTTCATTAATACCAGTAAACATTTTTATCTCAGGACCATCAACCTAGAAGGAGACTGCGTAACAGAGCGCAGTCTTACGATGTTCAAGCATGGAAGAAACAGTGTGAAGAATTACTAAACCTCATATTTCAGTGTGAAGACTCGGAGCCTTTCCGCCAGCCTGTCGATCTCCTGGAATATCCAGTAAGTATTCTTCCAAATAATTGGCTTGCCTGTTTGTTTCCCTCTTCTTTTTTTTTTTTTTTTTTTTACTATGTTTTATTTTTATTGTTTCATACATGTTCTCACTATTTGTTTGGTTATATATAGTTCAGCCAAATAGTGTAGTAAAATGCAGAATGCCCTGAATTCTTCAGAAGAATCAGGTTAATTACTACAGCTCTGTTCTTAAAGAGTTTTCTGATTTTTAGCTCGTCATTTAGTTTTCCCATCTGAATATAACTTTTACTAATTACCTCCCACGAGCACCATTACCTAAAAAATGGTAATACCTATTTCTCTATAGATTTATGGAGATGAACATAGATAAGGCATAGTTTTAAATGGTGGGATACAGCATACACTTATAAGGTGGCATTATTGTATATATCCAGGTGTTATGTATAACAGTTATGGAATGCGTTGTAAAAAGTTGAATAAACATGATTCAAATATTTTAGCATATAATCTACAGCCATCAAAATTAAGGCTTAGATTTCTTTAGATTAAAGATTATGTGGTTCAAATAACATTCTTGGTTTCAAATGAAAGTTTGAAAGTATATTAGCCTAGATGCAATATGCTCTGACTTAATAGTTGTGTTTCAACTTCACGGTAAAAATACAGAAGTATCATCAATTGATAAACATCATAGAATGACTTGCTGTCATTTTCAAAATAGAAGCATAGTCTTAAATGTAAGAGAAATTCTAGATCTGAAAAAATTATATAGAATGCTGTGCACAAAGAAAGGATATGGAAAATCTGAAAGCAATAATGGTGGGTTCAATGAGCCTAACCAAAAGATACCAGAAACTGCAGAGAAGAATACCTGGAATGGAGAGAGGTGCTCTGGATGAATTTTCTTGGCTGAGAAATACTTGACCAAGCAGGATTCCCAAGTGTAATCTATATGAAAAAAAGCTTTGCCTAGAATAATAGACAATCAAAACTTCAAAGATGAAAAGACGTTAAAACAAAGAAATGGAAGAGACTTAGAACGCTGGTTCATCCTGCTCATTTTACTAGTACTCAACTCAGACGTAGCTCTCCACGACGGGCAGCTGTTTCCTGAACAGACATCTGCATTCTGTTTCTAGAGTACTACAGTTAACATGGAATGCTCTCAGGGAATAAGAAACAAATTTCTATAAAGAAAGTATCTTTTTTTCCAAATTACAAAAATACATTTAAGAATGCAGTCACCTCTTCTGTATTCAGAGCAGTGTAGACACTAGCAAATAATGAGACCCTGCCTGCCTGCAAGTGAGGTGAAGAGAGGCCTTGAGCCGTGGATCTTCCTTCTGAAGTGAAGTTGAAAGACCGTGTGGCTTCAGGGTTCTGGATCACTGCAAATCGCAGTCCTGCCCAGGCCTCCACATACCAGGAGCGGGCCTGTTCTCGCTCACTGTGTTTTCTCCTGTCACAGAGTTGTGTTGCACAGAGTGGGTAGCATTTAGAATTTACAGGTAGTATAAAGTTGGGGGCTTAGGTTTTTTTACCGAGTGTTTATTAGTAGTCCTAGAACCTGTCCTGCACGAATCCTGTGCTGAGAAGTAGTAGTGATAATAATAGGACTTGTTTTCTCCCTTTTAGGACTACAGAGACATTATTGATACGCCAATGGATTTTGCTACTGTAAGAGAAACTTTAGAGGCTGGAAACTATGAGTCACCGATGGAGTTATGTAAAGATGTCAGGCTTATTTTTAGTAATTCCAAAGCATATACACCAAGCAAAAGATCAAGGGTACATACCTAGTTTTCTTTTGTGCTAAATAGCTACATGTTGCTTATTTAAAATTTAAAGCTAACTTGCTAGTGAACAGTGTCCTGCTGCCTTTTTTTCTCATTGCCCTCTGTGAGCTCTGACTGCTGTCACTCTTCGAGGTTTAAGGGTTCACTTTCTTGAAGTCAGTGCTTCAGTAGCTGCTGTGTGCACGTTGTCTTTGTACGCACTGGACTCGTGAGCGCTCGGGTTCTGGCTATTGCATACATTAACATGTGGGAGAATTTTTTGGGAGTACAGAAATAAGTAAAAATCAAATAACTAATTACTCTTTTGGGTTAAAGAAGACACAACAAAGGGTTGGGGTGCTCTAGTGAAGGAGTGGGCAGGAATCCTTGGTAGCAAACCTTCAGAGGTAGTTTCCATAAAAACAGACTTCATAGCGAGGAGTTTGGTCTGCATGGAACGTCACAAGCTAGAGTAAAGCTTTTAATTACGTTCAGAACTGGAAAAATTCTTAATCTAAATGCAGAATAATTTAAGTGTAAAAATGTTTTGCTCTGCTTTTCACTAGGAGTGATCAGGGAGAAGCAGTACCAAGAGCAGCGTTTTAAGTTCTAAAAAAAATGCTTATGTTTCCATGTTTACACACCAGGCATTTTCTTTGGAGAATATTTGACCACCGTTCTGTGTGGTTTTTTTCCTTTCTATAGATTTACAGCATGAGTCTGCGCCTATCTGCTTTCTTTGAAGAACACATTAGCTCAGTTTTATCAGATTATAAATCTGCTCTTCGTTTTCATAAAAGAAATACTTTAACCAAAAGGAGGAAGAAAAGAAACAGAAGCAGCTCTCTGTCCAGTAGTACTGCATCCAGGTATGTAGTGCTTTTTATTCACATAACTGATCTGTATAACTGTCTTCTAAATGATAGAATTTGGTGTTTTTTAATACTTCCTTTACTATTCCCTATATTACAGAATGATATATTTGACATGCACGTTCCTATGATGTGGAGGATTTTTATTCTTTTAAACTAAAGCTTTACTAGTGTAAGTGCTTAAATTCAAACTGCTAAATCTACAAAGTAAAACAGCATTTTTAGGGTAGTGATGGCCTCATGCTTTCTGTCACATAACTGTAGCATTTATGGCAGTCCTTCACTAAATAATTCACTTTTCAAAGGCTCACAACCATATGAAATCCACTACAAATCTCATATTTTAACATATTTCATAAAAATGTTGGATCCAGCAGTATTATGAAATTGTTTATTTGTTTAGACCTATAAGAGTGACTAAAACATAATCTTACTTACAGCCCCGAAAGGAAAAAAAGAATCTTAAAACCCCAGCTAACGTCAGAAATCTCTACCTCGTCGCCTTCCACACCTACGCGATCAGCACCCCCAAGACACAGTGCCGCGCAGGTGAATGGCAGGGCGGAGGCCGCCTCTGTGGTCCGCACCAGGAGCAGCCGTGTGCTCACAGATGCTGCAGCCATCACTGCTGAGCAGCCATCCACTTCGTCAGCTGCAGTGAAGACTTTAATTTCAAAAGTTAACACGTCTGCAGTGCCAGGGAAAACAAGTAAGGCTTAGTTGCATTTCTCAGCTGAAGTCGGGTCGGTGGGTGCCCTCCCTCTCCCCTTTAGGTTTTTACTTTGCCCATGAGTTTTAGTCATTTTCTGCACTAGATTTCCTTTTTTTAAAAAAATGTAGTTTAGATAAGAAAATTCAGATTTAGGGATAGAATGATGCTTTACAAATAACAGGCTGATCCAAACTGCCTGAATTTGTCCTAGTATCTAAACGTGCTAGTATTTTGCTAAGACTTACCTTCCTAATTTTGATCCATAGGTTCTGAAAGTGCTGCACTTTTTATTTGGGTGTACCATTTGCTTATTAAAAGTGCGTATCCTAGAGTAGAGGTGCAGCTCAGTGGTTCAGTGCTTTCCTAGTATCTCTGAGGGCATGTATGCATTTGCTTGCACTGAAAACAAAGGACCTTTCTTGGGGGAGCTTTAAGCATCCCATGGATTTTGTTGTCTTGGCCAACTCAAGCAGTTTAGGTTAGAAGCAATTTAAGACGTTTTATTTCCATTTAGATTAATAAGTATTTAATAATATTGTCTTAGCTTTTAATCTTTTGTGTATGTGTTTTAGTGCTAGAGAATTCTGTGAAACATTCCAAAGCCTTGAATACTCTTTCAAGTCCTGGTCAAGCCACTTTTAGTCATGGCGCTAAGAATAATTCTACAAAAGAAAACATGGAAAAGGAAAAGCCAGTTAAACGTAAAATGAAGTCATCTGTACTCTCAAAGGCGGCCGCTCTTTCCAAGTCGTCAGCTGTCATTGAGCAAGGTGAGGTGCTGCCGTGGCCTTCAGCCCTGGCAGGTCTTCGCCGCAGACGGCGCTCGTGCTAGAGTGCTCTTGTCTCCTCTGTGCCTCTGCCTGATGACCAGTCACAGTCTATATTCCTGACAAGTGGAATGAGAACTTTGGATTTGCAGTTTCATAGCAGCAGCAGACTATTGTCATTAAATTTAAAAGAGACGAGAAGAACTCACTATATGGAAATAAAAATTTTTACAGTTAGAGGCTTTTAAAGTGATAAATTAGTTTTTAAATTCATCATTGCAACACCTTAAGACATTACATTTTCAGAGTTTACATTTGATTCAGTTCGCCCCCAATAGCATCCCTTTTTTTCGTTAGGTCGCAAAACACAGTAGATTAAGTGATGCTTCCTCAGGGATGTCAGCCTTCGGTGCTTGCGGCCAGCTTCTGGCTCTGCACATTGGTGCTCCCAAGTGCTTTCAGATGCTGAAGTTTTGGGAAAGTATGTTTCACATGGCACATGGCAAGAGTCCCTGGTAAAATCTGTCCTGGAATATTAAAACAGTATGGCTCCTGGGACCGCAGACAGCCCAGTAAAAAGTTTTGTATCACCCACTTCCAATGTTGATACCTCGGCCTTGAATTTCTTTTTTGCGGGAGTGTTATTTCAGCTAGTGGCATTGGGATCTAGCCACCGACATGAACTTAAAGTGGGTGCCTCCTCCTAGCCTGTCGGCAGCCGTCACGGCTCTCCGTCTGTTTGCATTTCCACCGCCTGAACGCGGGCGAGCACCATTTCGTGCTTGAGCGGTTCTCTTAGTTCCCGAGTGACTTCTTTTTCTGTTTACTGTCTCAGCTCTGGTCCATCTTCCCTGTTGCAGCCCAGGTGATGTGTGTGATCATTTCTCTTTGGCATGCGTGTACACGTGTGTGCACACACATACACAAAATTAAAATCCTTTCTCAAACTATTTGGAATCTGATTTTAATTTTAGTTTTCAAGTTTCAGTTTTGCTTGTTAAATAAGGTTCTTCATTACTTGATTCTTTCCTAACATTCCGAGTTTCCTGACCTTTCTCCTTTTTGTGTTCCAGCCAAAGTCTCAGTCTCTAGGTGTCATTGTCCCTTTCTTCTTTCTTTGGAATGTCTTTTTCCTCCTAGTGTAATGCTGTCTTACTACCTTCCAAGTTTTGAAATACCCTCTTCAGATACAAATTACTTTGATAGTCTCCACTCTTCTCGCGTTGAAATTACTTGGTCTTGCTTGTCTCGTATTCCTCACATTGAACAAATGACATAGGAAAGCAAGGGGTAATTGCTTATTTACCCAGATTTAAGCATTAAATGGTTCTGGATATGACATTAAGATTATTTTCCGTAACTGAACTGATTGAAGGACTGTAGAGAAACCCTGTAACAAAATTAAGCATTAAAATGCTTCATTATTAAACTGTACAAGTAAACATTTTATGTAGTTCAAACTGAACTCATGTACTGCAATAGATAGTAAAGGTAATAGGAAGATATTTTTATTAATCTCAGCTGTCATTTATTACAGCAATAATTTAGGTGGTTTATTCGCTCTGAACTTTTATTTCGCCCATGAGGTCATTACAGATCTTTTTCTATTAGGCTTTGGTCAGTTCTTTTTATTTTAGAAAAAAAATAAAGTTGCATTATTACATATACCAGGAGCCCTTTGCTGACTAGTTTGAGGATCAAAAAAAAAAAGTTACACGTAGTAAATGTGTTGCTCTCCCCTTTTAGGAGATTACAAGAACAACGCTATTATACCAGGCACTATTCAAGTCAATGGCCATGGGGGACAGCCGCCGAAACTTGTGAAGAGGGGGCCTGGAAGGAAGCCCAAGGGGGATGTGAGCACCAACAGCAGTGAGGTGACACACAAGAAAAGGGGCAGGAAGCCCAAGAAGCCCCAGCCTGCAAAGTCAGAAAGCACAGAGCAGAATAACTTGCAGCCTGGCAGAGATGAGGTGGCTCCTTCTTCAACATGCAATTTTCTGCCTGAAACAAATATTATTGTTAAGGAAGATTTGCTACAGAAAAAGAGTCGAGGAGGCAGAAAACCCAAAAGGAAGATAAAAACACAGAAATTAGACTCAGATCTCCTAGTTCCTGCCAATGTTAAAGTACTTAGGAGAAGTAACAGGAAAAAGACAGATGATCCTGTTCTAGATGAGGAGGAAGAGTTTGAAGCCCTCAAAGGCTCTGAACCCCACATGAGAACTCGAAACCAAGGCCGGAGGACAGCGTTCTACAATGAGGACGACTCGGAGGAGGAGCAGAGGCAGCTGCTGTTTGAGGACACTTCCTTAACCTTTGGAACCTCCAGTAGAGGGCGAGTCCGGAAGTTGACTGAAAAAGCAAAGGCTAATTTGATTGGTTGGTAACTTGAATCAAAATACTTCGAAATGTATAGAGCAGGTACAGTTAAGGAGTTAGAACTACAGCCTCTGCTTCCTTGCTGCTGTGGCGGATGAGGGGGTGGTAACAGTTTGACTCGCAGAAACCTTAGGCGACACTTCTCCAAATGAACACATATAAATATATACATATATATATTTTAAATGTTTGCTATTTATTGCCCTTAGATAGGTTACGCATTTCCACATTCATTTCATTCAGTGTTTGAAACAAGAAATTGAGGACTGTTGAGTTCCTGATTTATTTATGGGAGAGACAGTTCTGCTACACTCTTAAGGAGCATAGTATTCGTAGTGCTAGAGCATTTCATGCTAAAAAGAATTATTTTTGACCAAGCAAGGTACATTTTTATTGATACAGAAGTCATGCCCCTGGGAAGACATGTTACACAGTAGCAGTCAGTTAAGAAGTATGTTTCCTCTGAAGGTAAATAGAAAATTCTCACCATTTAATATCCTAAAACCTTTTTAGTTATAGAATGCTCATCTATAAAGTTACCTAGAGGGGGATTTTGCTTTATTCCATTTCTGCCAAACTTAGGGAAAATAATACTGATGAAAAGGAAACATATCCACATTGGAAAACATTTGACTGTCTAATTTTTCAGACCTTGATTCTTAATATCAATCACTCAATCTCTGTTTATTGTGCCAAAGACTGAAAAATCAGTGCAGTGGAAAGCCTGTTTTTGACTGTCAGGACAGCATACACTTTTCAATATTAGAAAGGCTATTTATTCTAAAGAGCAAGTTATTAAAGACTTATGCTGAGATATATCTTTTTTTGGTACTGAGTAGAGAATAATGCACTGGTGGGTCCTTTGACAGAGATGTCTTAGAGAAAATGTTTAAGTGGTTAAAGGATTCAAGGAAAATACAGGAAAAAGGTATGAGATTTGATGTTTACTTATTGATCTGGATTGATGTCATTTCTAAACTTTAGACATATCTGATAGGCTAAAAAGGCTTACAAAGAAATGTGTCTGTGTGTGTATGTGTATATATTGATAAATGGGTATAGTTAAATATATATACAAACACATACTTATATATACCCAGGTATAAATTCTTTTTCAGGATTTTTTAGATAGTGGTAGAATAAAAATAATTTTGAAATGTCATACTTTATAGTTTTAATTTTAAGGAAAAGATTGGTTATTTTCAATTATTAAAGGTTAAAATAGGCCAAATCACTTTTTATGCAATCATGTTTTATACAGTGGTCTCATTGCACATTGTGTTTTTCTGCACTTTTTACCGTATCTTGATCACGCTGGTATGTCAGTATACACCCTAAAGAGAAACTCCATTTAATGATTGTGCCTTGTATTCTATTATTTTTTGCATCATTAGTAAAATTTAAGTTGTCTATTGTAAATGATAACTATATGACTTAGGAGAATGTATTGCTATATGTACTGCTATGGAAAAAGAAAGCAGTTATTTATTTGTTTATGGTAGTTATTTTATACCTTAAAACCCAACATAAATACCATTTCTATTGTTTAAAAAGTATTGTCCAAGTTTTTTAAAAGTTTAAAGAATGTAGTATTTTCTGAGGACTGGTATGGTACAAAAATGTAACCAAAATTTTCAGATACTACATTTTTAAAAAGCAAGAATGAAGAAAATATGTATCAGCATGAGTAGAAAAATAAAGTCTTTAATTGAACC
>NDGN011421260.1:0-10202 GCA_002564285.1 Tympanoctomys barrerae
AAACTGTCTCATTGCTATTTGTTTATCAATAAAACTATGGCAAAAAATAAATAAAAATGTATATTTTCTTTATCAGTGCATATGTATTTACTAGTGACAGATTAAAATAGTACAACAGTACCTCATAAGGTATACTGTTGGCCTTTATCTATAAACTTATTTTAATGGTCCACACTAAAATAAGAACAAAAAATAAATAAATAAAAACAGGGCCAGCCTGATAGCTCAGCAGACTAAAGTACCTGCTTGGTGGAACTTAGTGACCAGAGTTTGTTTCCCAGAGTACTGTGCTGGCCCTGCCCCCAGGGCACACTGAAACATTGATTGAGACTGGGTGTGGTGTCACACACCTGTAATCCCAGCACTTGGGAGGCTCAAAACAGGAGAATCAGGAGGAGTCTGATTTATATAGTGAGACCATGTAGACCCTGTACTAAAATACAAAAGAAAAAAAAAAGAGAGAGAGTGCAAAGACTTATAAACTTTTACAGCAAGTTGACCTAGAAATCAATATGTTCAAATTACCAATATTAACATATTTGTATGCCTTTATTCTTGTTTTGTTTATTCATTTTTAAGGAACTAAAGTTTGAGTTCCTTCAATAAATAGTACTAATGTCACGTACATTTGTGTGAATATGTGGGTGTGTTCATGTGTATTTATTTTAAGAAATTCAGCCCTGATATTATGACCTTAAATTCCAACATCACTAGGAGGAGTTGGCCAATTTAAGACATAAAAACTATCTGCTAGTTTAGTTGTAGTTCATTCTGAAGTCCTGGGAAACAGAATAAGTGATGGTTAAGTTCATGTTTGTAGTCAGAATGAATACTTCAGTTCCAAAGTGTCAGAATTCAGACATTCTCCTTTGCTTCAAGAAAGGCTGGTCCTTTTTCTAATCAGGACTTCATTTTCATGGATGAGGAACACTCCATTGTGGAGTCCCCTTTACCTAGTCTACTAACTTAAGTGTTAATCTCATCTGAAGATACCCTCATAGAAACACATAGATTTAGTGTTTCTGTTTTAATGTTTAGATCTTTAATCTATTTTGACTTTAGTGCATGGTAATAGACCTGGGTCAAGTTTTAGTTTTCAGCATGTAAAGAACCAGTTTTTCCAGCACTATGTGTTACAGAGGCTAAATTTCTTCTAGTAAGCTTATTAAGCCCCTTTGTCAAAGATAAGATGGCTGAGTGTGTTTGTGGCTACATCTGCATTTTCTAATCTATTCCGTTGACCCTCTGGTTTGTTTTTTTCAAACTGTGACATATGTATTNTTGTATGTTACCCTGTTTCTGTCATTTTTTTCTATTTGTTTTTGCTTCTGTTTTCATTCTTCAAATTAAAATAAAATAGAACAAAATTTTTAGAAAAGAAACACATAGAACACTGGACTAAATTGGGAAAGTGTGTGGCCTATTAAATTTGACATATAAAACGAATCACCACAGTATATTTTTAAAATACCCATATTTAATGGAATATAAATAACAAAAGGTCAGATAAATTGACTCTTCAACAAAGATACTTTGAGCAGCAATAGAAAAATATGCAGTTATTCAACACAGATTAGCTACGGTAAGTAAGCATCAGAGCTGATTTACAAAGTTCAAAAATTTAATTTTCAGGGAGCTATTTTTAAAATTTTAATTTTTTTATTTTATGAAAAAAGGTAAAAGAAAATGTCAGAAAGAGATAGTAGGAGAATAACAATAGCTAATATATTATATATTATTATCTTTAAAGTACTTACTCAGAGTACAAGATATTGGCAAAATTTATCCAGTTAGTCTTAGCACAATCTTGCCTTTTCTAGGAACTAAGATATGTGAACAGTACAACTAACTGGCATTTTTTTCATTTCCTTTCATTCCTTTTCTCTCTCTGCCATCCTAGCTTCATTTTGGTTTTAAGTAATTTCTTCCCATTTCAAATATTTTTTATACACTTTAGACTTTATTTACTCTTTCTGTTTCTCACATTAGGGACATGATGTGATGTTTATTTATGTGAGTCTGATTTATTTAACTTATGAATTCAGTCCTGAGTTACATTCACTTCTACACAAAAGTCCCAAATTTATCTTTCTTGTGCTGGGACTATAACTCAGTGGCACAGCTGCCTGCCTGGCAAGAACAAGGTTCTGAGTTTGATTCCTGGTATCTCCAAAAAGTAAAAAATAAAAATAAAACAAATTTATCTAGCTTTATGGATGAATAGTACTCCATTATGTGAAACTAATTTTATCCATCCACCAGTTGATAGGCATTTGCATTGTTCCAGGATTTAACTGTCACACGTTATGCTGCTATAAATATGAGTGCACATATATCACTGCGGTATGAGGCTTTCAATTCTTCTTGCAAGATACTCAAAAGGATGTTAGCTGGCTCCAATGGGGCCTCTAATTCTAGCATTTTGAGGAATCTCCACACCAATTTCCACAGTAGCTGCACCAGTGTGTACTCCCATCAACAGTGGAAGCATCCCCTTTTCCCCCACAGTCCCTTCAGCATTTATTATTGGTTTATTTCTTAATGATAGAAAAATATTTCTTAATCTAAAAGCTTTCCATGAATTAAAAAACTTAAGACCCTCAATGTCAGAGGATCTACTTAGTGCAGTTACCAGGTGGTGGGTCCCACAGCATATCTCCCAGTGCCTGGTGTTCTTAATACAGCCTTGGGCAGAATTTCATGAGTCTGCTTTGATATATTTCAACTCAGTCCCAAAATTTATCTATGGCAAATTATGCTTTTATAAATATGGGTGTACATACATCACTGTGGTTTCAATTCTGGAAAAAAATATTCAGGAGGTGAATACTCAGTTGGGTAGAATGAGATCCCTAAACCTAGCTTTCTGAGGAATCTCCACACTAATTTCCAAAATAGTGTGGTATTTTTATACAATGGAGTATTACTTAACTATAAAAAAGATAACTTGAAGTTTTTATAGGTAAATGGATACAAGTAGAAACAATATCCACAAGTGAAATAAATCACACTCACATGTGGAAATATCATATTGTCTCCCAAGTGTAAGAACCTGAAAGAGTAAATGTAATCTGAAAAAAGGTACATTGGATACTGTGAAGGAATGTAAATTGTTCAAAGGGAAGAGACAACTAGGGTAAGGGAAAGGAGAAAATAAAGAAGAAAGGATATATATATATATATATATATATATATATATATATATCCTTTCAGAGACAGAGTGAGATAGAGGGAGACAGAGAAAGATACAGAGAGAGAGAATATATACATGGTAGTTGAGATAATTGTACTGCTGATTTCCGCTGTTCTATCAAAAGTACAGTTACAGTTTAAATTTTTTCTCATATTTTCCCACAGAGAACCTATAGCAATATTTATTCTTTCCATTGCATTTATTCTTTCCTAATCCCAACACTGATTCTCTTGGACATTTTAGGTTGCAAATCTGCTCTAGGAACGTGGGATTCTAATTAAGCCTATCAGTCCTTTCAATTGGTGAGGAGGCAGTGACTTGCTTTTAATACTCTAAGAAGGGTTGCTAAGCTTCCTATACTTTTACTTTTTCATAAAATAAAAAGAAATGTTCCAGCTACTTACATGTTAAACTCTTACAATTAGAACTGAAAAGTCACCTCAAGTTCTTATGTCTGTAGAAGCTAAAGGGTCATGGAGGTGCTATGTTCATCAGTGGATTAACTCATTAATAAGTAAGGTTTTGTAGTGTTTGCCTGGCTGGTTTAACACTGGGGTTTTTTTGTACTGGGGCCCCATTAGAAGGGTGGACCACTGGACTCATGATCTAAAAAGGGGAATCTCCATGCCTGGCTTCGTCTTTCGCTCCCTGCTTCTCCCACACCACTTTTGCTTTAGTGCCCACTGACTATGTAACAGGATTTCTGATTTTGGAGTCAAGATGAACCAGCTGCAGTTGTACATGTTGAGTTTTGTGTCTCTGTGACCAGGTAAATGACAAACAGATCAAAAGTCAGTAATCAAAAATGTCTTTCTTCAAAAGCCAGCCTCCAGATGGAGTTTAAATATTGTATCATGTAGTCTGAGATAAGGATGTGCTGCATGATAAGGATCTGAATATGTTAATAGTTAATTTTATTTATCCTATCCTTACAAGGAAACTATAAGGTAACTCATCCTTCTAATGAAGAGATTAAAATTAATGGAAATTAATGGGACTGAGGAGATAGCTCAGTAGAATAAGTGCTTCCCTGGCAAGCATATGGTCCTGAGTTCAATCCCCAGTACCAAAAAAAATTAAAATTAAATTAATGGAAATTAAAGGTCATATAAGAATTGATCAGATACTAAAGACCAAAGTCAGAATGTAAATCCCGATCAGCCCACCACTGTTATTCTCCTTGCCCTGTGGAAGAGAAAGTGTGAGAGCATAAATAAAAGAAATGGAAAATGACTGAGTGTTCCAAGCAAAGAGAATAGAGCGATAAAGAGAGAGAGCAGAGAGAGATTTCATGTACTTTTAATAATATTTTGCTTTCAGCTTTCTATGAAATACTTTTTTATGAAAAATAAAGTTAACATAAAAGTTTAAATGACAAACCTTTTGAATGCTTTTCATATAGTCTGCAATGCACATATTCTGATAGAGTTGAGTAAAATATTATCACCTGCTGAGGATCAGCTTTTCATGATTAGTAGGAGCTAGGTGGACAGCACTGAAATAGTTTTCTCACTACATAAGAAAGAACAAAAGGACAGTTCATATCTTGAATTAGGCATGCCGTTGTCCCAGTGATATATAATTTTATCAACAGGAATGAAGATGAGAAAAAGTGGCTGTCCTCTATGGCTGGCTGGTTTAACACTGGGCTGAGCTGATGTTTTATCACCACTGTAAGAAGATGTCATTATCTCGGTATATAAGAATTACTCAGGTAAACTTCAGTCTAGGTAAGGCCAGGAGGCTTGTGCATCCTATAAATCAAGGAGTAAGTCTTTACCATTCCTTTAGCTTCTGGAATGTGCTCCTTCACTGAAAAAAAAATCAAAAGCAATATACCTAGGTTATATGAAAGGAGACAGTTGACTGATGATAGTGAATTGAATCCTCACCATAAATTTTATCTTGATTTATTTAATAATGCGCTTATTTCTCTTGTGTATTTATTGACAGTTGCATGCAACCATTGTTCTGGTTATCATCAAAGCACTGAATACATTAAGAAACCTATCTCAGTCCTGCAAGTTTTCTAAAGGTTCAATAAAAGGTCTATTTAAGAAAAAAAATTTTAAAACTTTAGCCTTGGGCCGCCTACTCAGGACCCCTTCTGTGTCCGTTAGAAACTTTGCTTTCTCTCAATAAATTCTTCCTACTCTTAACATTTGCTATTCCTAGAGTTCATTCTTTGGAAGAACTCAAATTCAGTATATCAGACAACTAGTGGTGGGAAATCATAATTCCTATTACTTGGAGGTCCTATATCATCATTACATAACTTATAATTTTGAACATTATAAACAGAATATTCACAGTGAATTGATGCCAAGATCACATATAGATTTCAAGACATGTTGATGTCCCTCATACAAAATGGCATAAGATGTGCATATTCCTGACCAAGCCAGAATGTCTACCAGCCGTGTTCTCATACTGCGTCCCTGTGGGTGAAGGACAGAGTGGTCTACATACTTGGATCAAAAACTAAATCAGATCAAATGGTCCAAGTCTCACAGCCTTTGATATTTTTGTCTCACTGAGCCCTGAAGGAGTGAACAACATATCCATTAAACTATTCCCTCAGAAGCACAGAGCTCTGGCCAGATTTCAGTGGAGATAAGTTCAAAGTTGAGAGTGTTAAGTAAACTGGAGAGGTGGGTGCCTGTGGGTAATATTTCTCAACATTAGCTACTGATAGAAGGAGTCTCACTCTTTGCTAAGGGGTGTAGTACCTGAGCATGCTGCTTCTCCTAGCATAATTACCTTGCTAAGAAGCTGGCATTTCCAGGTGGGTTCTACAAATCAAGGAAGAAAGGAGCAGAAATATGTTTTGTTCCCAATAAAGATATTAGCATTTTTAAAAGGCCTCTAGTATGAAAATATTGATGAATAAAGGAATATACTTCACTTTTATTTGCATAAGAACAATAGTCATTGTTATTCTAATAAAAATTAGATGAGAAATACATTAACAAGGGTATGAGAAAATGGCAATCACTATACAATTTTTGTTTACTGAAATAATAAACAATCTTTTTGAGTATTTGTTTAAAATTCTGGTTGAAATGTGATCTAATACCTACTTTTGCTTATGTATAAATGCATTGTTTTTATTTTCCATTCTGTAAACCAAGACTTTAGATTTCTTTATATGATGGCATTGCTAAAGAAACTATGAATTATAATTGATGGAAAATGAAAATTTATATTGAAATGGAATTGTAAATACACTGCTGTCTATTAAACACTGATTGATATATATTTTAGCATATGCAGAGATATACATTTGTCATTTCTTTCAACTGTATCATACATGATATCAATGGAGCTTTTATTCTTAAACACAACTTAGAGTCAGAAATAGAAATGAAACTTTGAAAATCTTTACTGACAAAGTAAATTTCTACTATTCAATGTTCTAACATTTCTAATCTTTGTCTTCAATCTTATTTTTCTTTTGTGGTACTGGGTACTAGGGAGTGAACTTGGGAGCTTGCATTTTCCAGATAGTTACTTACGCCACTGAGCTCTATACCTGAGCCTGTGTTTTCAATCTCAATATCCCAAAAGATCTCAAATTAAGGGTTAGAAGAGGAAGAAGATCTTCACATATTCCTTTATAATTCCTATGTTTAAAATGTGTTTTTCTTTACCTGATAACTGAATCATTGCAGATATTTTAAGCTTAGATATCTTCATTCAGTGAAAAATTGTAAGTACTTATTTTGTGCCTATATTAAAAATTATTATAATGATTTTATTTACCAAGTAAATTTTCACTGTGTCTTTTGCCATGGATACATGTGGATGTACTTTTGGTTGAAAATCCAATACTTAAATGGTAAAAAAAGTTCCATTGTAAATATCTTAACACCCTAGCTCCTATCCCTACTTTCTGATCTGCTTTGTTTTGTATTATAAATGAACATTCAGTCAGTGTTGCTTAAATTGGAATGTTACATATTTCAATAATTCATAAAAGTCTCCTAGCAATTAGATTATAAATATCAATTACTCTTACTAATTTGTAGTCATTTATCATAGTCGAGTTTAGCCTACATATATCTTTTGTGGTAACTATGTTTGGTAAAAATGTCTATGTGCTTCTAGGACAAATGGGAAGACAGTGACCATGAATAGTGTTAGAAGCAAAAAGACATTATGTATATGACTCCTTCACAGAGGCAACTACAACAATCTATAGATATTAGTATAATAGGAACAACCATTCATGGCTGACAGCAGTCTGAAAAGTAGTGATGAATATTATTTATGAATAGCTCATGGCATATTGTATTAATAGTGGAATTCTCTTGAAACTCTGACAAGAGACTCTTGTTATCTCTTTTCTATACATAAAAATTTTTAAAAAACCAAAAGCAGAAGTTTTAAAGCATTTTTCTCCTGTCAGTTCTCATTTCCCCACTAAGAATGTGTGTATTGTTGCAACAAGAGATCATTTAGAAAAGGAAGAAGGAGAGGAAAAAGATGGGTATTTCTGAAAAGTAATAAACAATCTAAGTTTGAGAGTCAACTGCAAAAATTCTATCAATTTAAGAGACACTAAAAATACATGAAAAACTTAAAAAAAATAGTCATAGCAAGTCCTCTAAGTCCCATCTTATTTCCATAAGTAGGTATGGAAGTGGGTATGGAAAGTGACATCAGTCATGGAATAAAACTTACACTTGTACTTTGTACAAGTGAGTGACAGCATATTAGCCACACCCTTTCCTACTCACTGGGTATCACATAAAGAACTTGTAATTACAGTAGAGTCATATTTTTATTGCACTTCAATATAGTCTTATGCCAAAAACCTTCACAATAAAGGTAATAGCTGATTTCCTTCTTACTTGAAATCGAATCAATCTTATTGAAAACCCTAAAATTTCTGACTCCTCTACAAAGTAGTTTTGTGCTCAGGTTGATCTCAAGATCCACTGCCCTGGCACTAAACATAGTTCTTAATCTCCATTTTTAATCACCTTCTCTTTAACTTCTTTTATTTCCAAATTCTGGCCAAGACAAAAACAAGAACAACAACAAAAAGAAAACTTCATCCTTCTCTGCTTAGGACCTATGATATACTCCTTTCTGATTTGACAAGAGAAGATAAGCTGGTGGGTTGCTAACCACTAAAGTCTGAGTGCTATTTCAAAGTGATTTCAAAAAAACCTTAATTGCCTAAAGGAAAATAATTCGAATTCTCCTGAAAAATTGACAGATTTGACAAAACAGACCTACATTCCCTCCTTATACTGTCTGTGGCAAAGCAGCACTGTACCCTGTAAGGCCTTCCAGCCTTCATGCTCCCTAATCAGGATGACTAACATCTCCCAGGATACTACACCAGTGGTCGAAACCACTTACCATCATGTTTGTACTGCTGTCTTCTGTGTACAAAAGAATTATTTCCCTGCAGCTCTGTCACTACTGATTATGATGAGCTTAATTTCCTTTCAGGTTGTTTAAAGGTCGCACGTGCTTTTTCATGACGGTAGGCCTTTGATCTGCTTTTGTTGTTGTTGTTGTTTGTGTTTATTTTTGTTTTTCTGAGAGCAATTATTTTAGAAAACTTGCAGTTCTGAATGCTTTCTCTTGAGATCTGAGTCTCATCTCAGACTTGCCGAATTTGTGTCTCAGAAATGTCTTCCTCAAGGGCCTGGTATACAGCCTTTCAAAATGCAATCAAGATGGTGGCTATGCAGAGTCTCTGTGGAAGGAGGGGAGCCTAGCTTCATGGGCACTAATCAGGCAGCACAATTGTACTATGCACATGGACCAAATTCTGAAGTATTTGTTCTATCCCTTCACCCCAGTGCTAAAAGCACTCATCTTCTGTTTGCACAAATTTGAGTTTGCTCTCTTGCCCCCATTTCAGCAGCCTTGATCTCTCTCTATCATATTAGTGTACAATATTTTTTTTGCCTGTTTGAGTTTCTCTCTTGTAATTTTTTGACATTGTCAAATAAGAAAAAATAAATAGACATGGACCAAAATTTTGAATATTTTAAGAAAGATGGAAGAAAGAGTACTCTTTAATAAAAATAAAGACTACTCCCAGATAGGTATGTATGCAAATCCATGGAGTCTGCATGGAAAAATTGAAACCAGATCCTTCTGATCATGTAGGAGGCTTCTGCAGCATTCTCTGTTTCTGTCAGTGCATGAATTGTGACCTCTGGTTTATACTTTTACAAAAGCCAGAAGGAGGTTATTTTAAAGTATCTACTACTTTAGGCCCTGAAAGGCCCCTGAGGCAACAAAACACAAAAGCCTTCTTAGAAAAAAAAGGAAAAATACAGACCACAAAACACAGCGAAGTTTCACTATTTCTGACGGTTCTTCAGCAGAGAAAACAAAATACAAGTGAATTTCCCAATAAATTATCCTGCCACAAAATATTAGCGAAGTGCAGTGTTTTTGTTCATCTTTTCTATGTGTATGCCTATTTGTGAATAATTTACCAAGAGAGATTCATTAGTAGCTCTCTTTCTGTTTTATAGCTTCTAATAAAGTTAGGGGACTTTGCTTTCTAGTTTGATCTGTAGGACTTAAATTGCAATAAGGTTACTTTTGTGTGTGAAAGTCAATTTGAAATATATTTAAATATACTGAGATTCTTGGATGAAAGGGACTAGATAAATAGTGATTCATGAAACAGTAGTCAGCACTTGAGTTTTTTTTTCTGCCATTTTTCAAATGCCTTTTGTCCTTGTTGTTACTCTCTCTGGAATTCTGCACACTATTTTCCACAAGTCTGTTCTGTGTGTCATCATAATTTACATTTACAACTGCTAAAGGTGAACTGCTGAAAGAGTGATAAATCACACATGCATTCTTTAATTTATCATATTCATTGCTCAGCATGATTTTACTCAATGAGTTTCTGACATATGGAATTTTTACTAATGCTTCTAATTCAAAATTGGTCAAATAGTTCACCATATGAAAGCCTATCATTTATAAGAATCACACATTAGTTATAAGTACCTGACTGTCACTTGTT